>JAFMOC010000447.1:370000-372500 GCA_019802505.1 Corydoras sp. C115
TCTCTGTCTCTCTCTCTCTCTCTCTCTCTCTCTCTCTCTCTCTCTCTCTCTCTCTCAAAGCTGATTGGTTGAACCTAAACATGTTTAATGACTCTTATATAAAGGGCTAATTAAGTACATACCACAGTGGACACTGTGTGTGTGTGTGTGTGCGCGCGCGAGTGTGTGTGTGTGTGTGTGAGTGTGAGTGTGTGTGTGGGAGTGTGTGTGTGTGTGTGTGTAAACAATAAGTGTTAAATGATGCAGAAGTCTGTAATAAACACTGTAATAAGATCAGCGCTGGACAAAATACCCATGAGCCTCAGTGTGATCAGAAATCAGCCATGCAAATGACCCGCAAGAGAGAGACAGAGAGAGAGAGACAGAGAGAGAGACAGAGAGAGAGAGAGAGAGAGAGAGAGAGAGAGAGACAGAGACAGAGAGAGAGACAGAGAGAGAGAGAGACAGAGAGAGAGAGACAGAGAGAGAGAGACAGAGAGAGAGAGAGAGAGAGACAGAGAGAGAGAGAGAGACAGAGAGAGAGAGAGAGAAACAGAGAGAGAGAGAGACAGAGGATTGGAGAGAGGGAGAGACAGAGAGAGAGAGAGACCAGAGGAGAGAAGAGAGAGACCGAGATGGAGAGAGATAGACAGAGATGAGTGAGAGAGATGTTAGAGAGATATGAGAGAGACAGAGAGGAGAGAGAGACAGAGAGAGAGAGACAGAAGACAGAGAGAGAGAGAGAGAGACCGACAGAGAGAGAGAGAGAGAGAGAGAGACAGATGAGAGAGTGTGAGAGACAAACAGAGAGGAGAGAGAGAGAGAGACAGAGAGAGAGACAGAGAGAGAGAGACAGACAGAGAGAGAGAGAGACAGAGAGACAGAGAGACAGAGAGAGAGAGAGACAGAGAGAGAGAGAGACAGAGAGAGAGAGACAGAGAGAGAGAGAGAGAGAGAGAGAGAGGTCTATTAGCTCTGGTATCTGAAGACAGGAAGCAGAGATGGAGAGGGGCGGGACTTTGGAGAGGGGCGGGACTTTGGAGAGGGGCGGGACTTTGGAGAGAGGCGGGACTTTGAAGACGCTGCTGAGGCAGAGAGACGTTAAATATTAAAGGTGAAGTGGGGAGACTCGGAGCACTCAGGAAAGTTCTGATACTCAGCAGAACGTCTGACGTCCCCATTTAAAACCTTAATGAACCTGCAGATGGAGCTCCAGAGGTTCCTCCAGTCCATAGAACAGGAACTGGTTCCAACTGAGACTGAGGACGAGGACGAGCATGAGATGAAGTTCAAGTTCAAGTAATTTATTTATATAGCGCTTTTTACAACAGTACATCGTCACAAAGCAGCTTTACAGAATGAAAAGCCTTTAAACCCCCAAAGAGCGAGCCGAAGCGACAGCGGCAAGACAAAACTCCCTGTTATGTTGTTATTTAAGGAAGAAACCTTGTGAGGACCGAGACTCAGTGGGGGACTCATCCTCCTTGAGCGGCCGGGCAGCATCAACAGTGTAGAACAGCCATGTAGAGATATTAAACAAATGGAAAAACTAATAACTGGAAAACTATATGTGAGTCCATTAGGGGGCGTCCTGCAGGATCGCCTTGTCAGGTTCCATACAGTACTCGTCAGCAGAGCCATGGATCTCCAGGAAGCCGGGGGACACCTCAAAAGAAACAGACAAAGGAAGGGAGTTAGAGTTGATAATAAAGCACGGCATTTAATTAATAAGTAACTAATTGACACAGTGCAGCATGTGACTCCGGCATCACTGACTAGAGCAGCAGAACTAAAAGAGGCAGATCCTGCAGGGTACATAGTCGAGATGGCGCCCCGGAACAGCATCATTTCAGCGCCACACCCCCCCCATTAATGATGAGGTGGGTGAAGAGGTGAAACGCCAGCATACACTGATCACAGATTACCCCCCCCCCCCCCCCCCCCAACACAGCCAAGCCTCAGATCTTTATCTACAGCGGATTAATTAAACGCAAGATTAAATAAATGTGTTTTTAATTTATTTTTAAAGATTAATAGTGATTCAGAATCACGAACAGTAACTGGAAGGCTGTTCCAGAGTTGAGGAGCCTTGTGGGAGAACGCTCTTCCACCAGCAGTCATTTTATTTATTCTAGGAGCTAAGAGAAGACCAGCACCTTGAGATCTGAGCTCACGTGTTGGCTTGTATGATTGAATCAGCGGGTGCAGGACGTTCGGTTCTGTCCCCCGTTCGGTTCTAAACGGTTCTCTCAGAGCTGGGGGGGGGGGGTCACCGGGTGCAGGACGTTCCGTTTCGTCCCCCGTTCTGTTCTAAACGTTCTGTTCTAAAAGGTTCTCTCAGAGCTGGGGGGTCACCGGGTGCAGGACGTTCCGTGTACGGTTCCTCCATAAACGAGGGCTGTGGATGGAATGAGGCCGGCGTGGAGGACATCTTGTCTCCTGCCTCTTGTCCACTGTCTCTCATCTCATGTTTCTCATCTCCCACCCCTCGTCTCCTGCCCCTTGTGCACCATGTCTCTTC
>JAFMOC010000447.1:377500-387500 GCA_019802505.1 Corydoras sp. C115
TCTGTCTCTGTCTCTCTGTGTCTCTCTCTCTCTCTCTCTCTCTCTGTCTCAATGTCTCTCTCTCTCTCTGTCTCTCTCTGTCTCTCTCTCTCTCTCTCTCTCTCTCTGTCTCTCTCTGTCTCTCTCTCTCTGTTTCTCTCTCTCTGTCTCTCTTTTTCTCTCTCTCTCTCTCTCTCGCTCGCTCGCTCTCTCACATATAAGGCCGGATTCTCTCTCCTCGTCCCGTGAGTGGATCTCTGGTCTCACTCCACTGCCCCTCGTTCTCTCGTTCTCTCAGTTCCCCTCGTCCTCTCGGTTCCCCTCGTCCTCTCGGTTCCCCTCGTCCTCTCCGTTCCCCTCGTCCTCTCGGTTCCCCTCGTCCGCTCCTTTCCCCTCGTCCTCTCCGTTCCCCTCGTCCTCTCGGTTCCCCTCGTCCTCTCCGTTCCCCTCGTCCTCTCGGTTCCCCTCGTCCTCTCCGTTCCCCTCGTCCTCTCCGTTCCCCTCGTCCTCTCCGTTCCCCTCGTCCTCTCGGTTCCCCTCGTCCTCTCGGTTCCCCTCGTCCTCTCGGTTCCCCTCGTCCTCTCCGTTCCCCTCGTCCTCTCGGTTCCCCTCGTCCTCTCGTTCCCCTCGTCCTCTCGTTCCCCTCGTCCTCTGTCCGTTCCCCTCGTCCTCTCCGTTCCCTCGTCCTCTCGTTTCCCCTCGTCGTCTCTCGTTCCCCTCGTCCTCTCCGTTCCCTCGTCCTCTCCGTTCCCCTCGTCCTCTCCGTTCCCCTCGTCCGCTCCGTTACCCCCTCGTCCTCTCCGTTCCCCTCGTCCTCTCCGTTCCCCTCGTCCTCTCGGTTCCCCTCGTCCTCTCCGTTCCCCTCGTCCTCTCGGTTCCCCTCGTCCTCTCCGTTCCCCTCGTCCTCTCGGTTCCCCTCGTCCTCTCCGTTCCCCTCGTCCTCGTCGGTTCCCCCCTCGTCCTCTCGGTTCCCCTCGTCCTCTCCGTTCCCCTCGTCCTCTCCGTTCCCCTCGTCCTCTCGGTTCCCCTCGTCCTCTCCGTTCCCCTCGTCCTCTCGGTTCCCCTCGTCCGCTCCTTTCCCCTCGTCCTCTCCGTTCCCCTCGTCCTCTCGGTTCCCCTCGTCCTCTCCGTTCCCCTCGTCCTCTCGGTTCCCCTCGTCCTCTCCGTTCCCCTCGTCCTCTCCGTTCCCCTCGTCCTCTCGGTTCCCCTCGTCCTCTCCGTTCCCCTCGTCCTCTCCGTTCCCCTCGTCCTCTCCGTTCCCCTCGTCCGCTCCGTTCCCCTCGTCCTCTCCGTTCCCCTCGTCCTCTCGTTCCCCTCGTCCTCTCGGTTCCCCTCGTCCTCTCCGTTCCCCTCGTCCTCTCGGTTCCCCTCGTCCTCTCCGTTCCCCTCGTCCTCTCCGTTCCCCTCGTCCTCTCGGTTCCCCTCGTCCTCTCCGTTCCCCTCGTCCTCTCGGTTCCCCTCGTCCTCTCGGTTCCCCTCGTCCTCTCCGTTCCCCTCGTCCTCTCCGTTCCCCTCGTCCGCTCCTTTCCCCTCGTCCTCTCCGTTCCCCTCGTCCTCTCCGTTCCCCTCGTCCTCTCCGTTCCCCTCGTCCTCTCCGTTCCCCTCGTCCTCTCGGTTCCCCTCGTCCTCTCGGTTCCCCTCGTCCTCTCGGTTCCCCTCGTCCTCTCCGTTCCCCTCGTCCTCTCCGTTCCCTCGTCCTCTCCGTTCCCCTCGTCCTCTCCGTTCCCCTCGTCCTCTCCGTTCCCCTCGTCCTCTCTCGTTCCGTTCCCCTCGTCCTCTCCGTTCCCCTCGTCCTCTCCGTTCCCCTCGTCCTCTCCGTTCCCCTCGTCCTCTCCGTTCCCCTCGTCCTCTCCGTTCCCCTCGTCCTCTCCGTTCCCCTCGTCCTCTCCGTTCCCCTCGTCCTCTCGGTTCCCCTCGTCCTCTCGGTTCCCCTCGTCTTCTCCGTTCCCCTCGTCCTCTCCGTTCCCCTCGTCCTCTCCGTTCCCCTCGTCCGCTCCGTTCCCCTCGTCCTCTCCGTTCCCCTCGTCCTCTCCGTTCCCCTCGTCCTCTCCGTTCCCCTCGTCCTCTCCGTTCCCCTCGTCCTCTCCTTTCCCCTCGTCCTCTCCGTTCCCCTCGTCCTCTCCGTTCCCCTCGTCCTCTCGGTTCCCCTCGTCCTCTCGGTTCCCCTCGTCCTCTCGGTTCCCCTCGTCCTCTCCGTTCCCCTCGTCCTCTCCGTTCCCCTCGTCCTCTCCGTTCCCCTCGTCCTCTCCGGTTCCCCTCGTCCTCTCCGTTCCCCTCGTCCTCTCGTTCCCCTCGTCCTCTCGTTCCCCTCGTCCTCTCCGTTCCCCTCGTCCTCTCCGTCCCCTCGTCCTCTCCGTTCCCCTCGTCCTCTCCGTTCCCCTCGTCCTCTCCGTTCCCCTCGTCCTCTCCGTTCCCCTCGTCCTCTCCGTTCCCCTCGTCCTCTCCGTTCCCCTCGTCCTCTCCGTTCCCCTCGTCCTCTCCGTTCCCCTCGTCCTCTCGGTTCCCCTCGTCCTCTCCGTTCCCCTCGTCCTCTCCGTTCCCCTCGTCTCCTCTCGGTTCCCCTCGTCCTCTCGGTTCCCCTCGTCCTCTCCGTTCCCCTCGTCCTCTCCGTTCCCCTCGTCCCTCTCCGTTCCCCTCGTCCTCTCGGTTCCCCTCGTCCTCTCCGTTCCCCTCGTCCTCTCCGGTTCCCCTCGTCCTCTCCGGTTCCCCTCGTCCTCTCGTTCCCGTTCCCTCTCGTCCTCTCGGTTCCCCTCGTCCTCTCCGGTTCCCCTCGTCCTCTCCGTTCCCTCGTCCTCTCGTCCTCTCGGTTCCCCTCGTCCTCTCCGTTCCCCTCGTCCTCTCGGTTCCCCTCGTCCTCTCCGTTCCCCTCGTCCTCCGTTCCCCTCGTCCTCTCGTTCCCCTCGTCCTCTCCGTTCCCCTCGTCCTCTCCGTTCCCCTCGTCCTCTCCGTTCCCCTCGTCCTCTCGGTTCCCCTCGTCCTCTCGGTTCCCCTCGTCCTCTCCGTTCCCCTCGTCCTCTCGGTTCCCCTCGTCCTCTCCGTTCCCCTCGTCCTCTCGGTTCCCCTCGTCCTCTCCGTTCCCCTCGTCCTCTCCGTTCCCCTCGTCCTCTCGGTTCCCCTCGTCCTCTCGTTCCCCTCGTCCTCTCCGTTCCCCTCGTCCTCTCCGTTCCCCTCGTCCTCTCCGGTTCCCCTCGTCCTCTCCGTTCCCCTCGTCCTCGGTTCCGTTCCCCTCGTCCTCTCCGTTCCCCTCGTCCTCTCCGTTCCCCTCGTCCCTCTCCCCGTTCCCCCTCGTCCTCTCGGTTCCCCTCGTCCTCTCCGTTCCCCTCGTCCTCTCGGTTCCCCTCGTCCTCTCCCCTCGTCTTTTCCCCTCGTCCTCTCCGTTCCCCTCGTCCTCTCGGTTCCCCTCGTCCTCTCCGTTCCCCTCGTCCTCTCTCGTCCTTTCCCCTCGTCCTCTCCGTTCCCCTCGTCTCCGTTCTCCGTTCCCCTCGTCCTCTCCGTTCCCCTCGTCCTCTCCGTTCCCCTCGTCCTCTCCGTTCCCCTCGTCCTCTTCTCCGTTCCCCTCGTCCTCTCGGTTCCCCTCGTCCTCTCCGTTCCCCTCGTCCCTCTCCGTTCCCCTCGTCCTCTCGGTTCCCCTCGTCCTCTCGGTTCCCCTCGTCTTCTCCGTTCCCCTCGTCCTCTCCGTTCCCCTCGTCCTCTCCGTTCCCCTCGTCCGCTCCTTTCCCCTCGTCCTCTCCGTTCCCCTCGTCCTCTCCGTTCCCCTCGTCCTCTCCGTTCCCCTCGTCCTCTCCGTTCCCCTCGTCCTCTCCGTTCCCCTCGTCCTCTCCTTTCCCCTCGTCCTCTCCGTTCCCCTCGTCCTCTCCGTTCCCCTCGTCCTCTCCTTTCCCCTCGTCCTCTCCGTTCCCCTCGTCCTCTCGGTTCCCCTCGTCCTCTCGGTTCCCCTCGTCCTCTCCGTTCCCCTCGTCCTCTCCGTTCCCCTCGTCCTCTCGGTTCCCCTCGGTCCGTCGCAGAGTGCAGAGTGGAGCTGAGTGGGACGTTCTAAAGGTCAGATTAATGGAGCAGTCAGGAACCGATATAACGAGCTAATGAACACAGAACGTTAACGCTCAGCGACTGCAACGATCTTCAGAACGTTAGAGATTAGAGATTAAAGTTTAGAGATTAGAGATTATAAATTAGAGGTTATAGATTACAGGTTATAGATTAAAGGTTATAGATTACAGGTTATAGATTATAGGTTATAGATTATAGGTTATAGATTACAGGTTATAGATTATAGGTTATAGATTATAGGTTATAGATTACAGGTTATAGATTAAAGGTTATAGATTACAGGTTATAGATTATAGGATGTGTCGATGGCGTGTTGTGTTCTATAAAGCGTCCTGTAAAGTGCGTGTTGGACTTTCGTCCTGAACGTCATGTGACGCAGAGACGCCGTGAGAGGAGTGTGATGGAGAGGAAGATGAAGATGAAGATGAAGAGGAGGCGCTTGCATTCTTTTTAATAAGAACACCACGGTGTAATGGATGGAGCGATCACCTAAGGCCAGCCCCTCCCCCCCCGCCCCGCTCCCTCCCCACCTACCTCCCGCTCCATTAGCTCCTTGTCATCCGGGCTCGCCGTCTCTCTCGCGCCTTTCCGCCCCATCACGCCGTCTCTCTCTCTCTCTCTCTCTCTCTCTCTCTCTCTCGTCCGCGCTCTTCACTTTCTCAGGCTTTCCCGCCGAGCGCCGTTCCGTTACGCCGGCCCTCCCTCCCTCCGTCACCATTCAGGTTCCCTCCTCGGGCCGTTACTTTCATATTCCTGAGACTGTCCTCCTCCGCCTGCTCGCGCCTCGTCCTCGTCGTTTCCCTCACTCTTACCTCACGGAGCGTGTTCCGTTCCCTGGTTCTCATCTGCCAATGATTTCTGAACCTAAAAACCACAACCTAGAACCATGAACCCTAAACCCCTGACCCAGAACCCTAACACCATGAAACTAACAGCCGATAAGCGTTAACCCGGAATCCAGAACCTTGAACCTTAAACCCTAAACTTACAACACTGACCCCGGAACCTTAGAACTCCAACTGAGATGAACTGGAACTGCGACTGTGAGCCGGCGGCAGAGGGGGCGACGCCTTGAGAATGAGCTGCTGTAAACGCTCCTGTCGCTGCGGCGTGTTGGGTTTCAGATCCACTGCTTTCAACAAAGTCGGAGTTCCAGTTCGGTCCATGCGGGTGACCTTGAAGAAAAGAGCCGCCTCCTTAATGAAGAACCCCGATCCTCACAGAGGTTCTGGAACGGGAAACGCCGCACAGCTGTTCTCTGAGTGTGTGTGTGTGTGTGTGTGTGTGTGTGGGGGGGGGGGGGCGTGTTTTTGATGATGTAATGATTAAATCTGGCGCGGCGCTCGTGAGCCACCTGTCTGTCTGCCAAGTAAAAAACAATTATTCCACACGCCCACGGAGAGAGAGAGAGAGAGAGAGAGAGAGAGGGCACGGTCGAGCGGCGCGCCGCCGGGGGCCCGCGCCGCCCCCACACCCGCCGCAACGCCACGAGACGCGAGAACCTTATTTCATTGAGAGCAAGAGCGCCATCGAGGTCGGCGTGTCTTCACCCAGCCTCTAATTCAGGATGGTATGGGTGGGGGTGGGGGTGCGGGTGCGGGTGCTGGGGTGTTGTGGGGGTGCAGGTGGGGTGGGTGTGAGGGTGGTGCGGATGGTGGTGCGTGTGGTGGAGTTATGGGTGGGTGTGTGGCTGGGGGTGCAGATGGGGTGGGTGTGAGGGTGGAGGTGCCAGTGGTGGTGAGGGTGGTGGGGGTGCAGATGATGGTGCAGGTGATGGTATGGGTGGTGGTGCAGGTGGTGGGGGTGTGAGGGTGGTGGTGCCAGTGGTGGTGAGGGTGGTGGGGGTGCAGATGATGGTGCAGGTGATGGTATGGGTGGTGGTGCAGGTGGTGGGGGTGTGAGTGTGGTGGTGAGGGTGGTGGGGGTGCAGATGATGGTGCAGGTGATGGTATGGGTGGTGGTGCAGGTGGTGGGGGTGTGAGTGTGGCGGTGAGGGTGGTGGGGGTGCAGATGATGTTGCAGGTGATGGTATGGGTGGTGGTGCAGGTGGTGGTGCGTGTGGTGGGGTTATGGGTGGGGTGTGGTGGTGAGGGTGGTGGGGGTGCAGGTGATGATGCAGGTGATGGTATGGGTGGTGGTGCGTGTGGTGGGGTTATGGGTGGGTGTGGTGGTGAGGGTGGTGGGGGTGCAGGTGATGGTATGGGTGGTGGTGCAGGTGGTGGGGGTGTGAGGGTGGTGGTGCCAGTGGTGGTGAGGGTGGTGGGGGTGCAGATGATGGTGCAGATGATGGTATGGGTGGTGGTGCAGGTGGTGGGGGTGTGAGGGTGGTGGTGCCAGTGGTGGTGAGGGTGCAGATGATGGTGCAGGTGATGGTATGGGTGGTGGTGCAGGTGGTGGTGCGTGGGGTGGGGTTATGGGTGGGGTGTGGGTGGGGGTGGTGGGGTGCGACGGGGATGGGTTTCCGGGGGCTGTATTTGGATATTTTGATTATTCAGAACCATTATTATCTGACGTAGAACCGCGGTTCCCTCTTTGAGTCGCTCCGTGTCGGTTCTCCACCCGTCTCCTCGCGGCGGCGGTGGCGGTGCATCGGGAGAGCGGGTCGGCGCACGCCGCGGCGATGTCTGATCTGCTCCGTACGACGCGATGGCGCCGAATCTAATCAACGACTTCAAATGAGAACGGGGTGGAATGAATCGGGACCCCGCTGCGTCTGGAGAACCAGTAATTGGGGAAGAAATGAAGTTCCTGCCGGTTCTCCGGTCTGCAGACGCCGTTCACTGGCGGCAAGTGGGTGGAGGAGCGGACCAACGTGGGTGGTGGTGTGGACTTTCAGGGTGGAGGAGTAGACGTTCGGGGTGGAGTGAACTTTCCGGATGAAAGAGTGGACTTTTAGGGTGGAGAAGTGAACTTTTGGGGTGGAGGAGTGAGCTTTTGGGGTGGAGGAGTGAGCTTTTGTGGTGGAGGAGTGAGCTTTTGGGGTGGAGGAGTGAGCTTTTGGGGTGGAGGAGTGAGCTTTTGGGGTGGAGGAGTGGACTTTTGTGGTGGAGGAGTGAGCTTTTGGGGTGGAGGAGTGGACTTTTGTGGTGGAGGAGTGGACTTTTGTGGTGGAGGAGTGAGCTTTTGTGGTGGAGGAGTGAGCTTTTGGGGTGGAGGAGTGAGCTTTTGTGGTGGAGGAGTGAGCTTTTGGGGTGGAGGAGTGAGCTTTTGGGGTGGAGGAGTGGACTTTTGTGGTGGAGGAGTGAGCTTTTGGGGTGGAGGAGTGGACTTTTGTGGTGGAGGAGTGGACTTTTGTGGTGGAGGAGTGAGCTTTTGTGGTTGAGGAGTGGACTTGTGTGGTGGAGGAGTGGACTTTTGTGGTGGAGGAGTGAGCTTTTGGGGTGGAGGAGTGAGCTTTTGTGGTTGAGGAGTGGACTTTTGTGGTGGAGGAGTGAGCTTTTGTGGTGGAGGAGTGGACTTTTGTGGTTGAGGAGTGGACTTTTGTGGTGGAGGAGTGGACTTTTGTGGTGGAGGAGTGGACTTTTGTGGTTGAGGAGTGGACTTTTGTGGTGGAGGAGTGAGCTTTTGGGGTGGAGGAGTGGACTTTTGTGGTGGAGGAGTGAGCTTTTGTGGTGGAGGAGTGAGCTTTTGTGGTGGAGGAGTGAGCTTTTGTGGTGGAGGAGTGAGCTTTTGTGGTGGAGGAGTGGACTTTTGTGGTGGAGGAGTGAGCTTTTGTGGTGGAGGAGTGAGCTTTTGTGGTGGAGGAGTGAGCTTTTGTGGTGGAGGAGTGGACTTTTGTGGTGGAGGAGTGAGCTTTTGTGGTGGAGGAGTGAGCTTTTGTGGTGGAGGAGTGAGCTTTTGTGGTGGAGGAGTGAGCTTTTGTGGTGGAGGAGTGAGCTTTTGTGGTGGAGGAGTGGACTTTTGTGGTGGAGGAGTGGACTTTTGTGGTGGAGGAGTGAGCTTTTGTGGTGGAGGAGTGAGCTTTTGTGGTGGAGGAGTGAGCTTTTGTGGTGGAGGAGTGAGCTTTTGGGGTGGAGGAGTGAGCTTTTGGGGTGGAGGAGTGAGCTTTTGGGGTGGAGGAGTGGACTTTTGGGGTGGAGGAGTGGACTTTCAGGGTGGAGGAGTGGACTTTCCGGATGAAAGAGTGGACTTTTGTGGTGGTGGAGTGAACTTTCAGGGTGGAGGAGTGGACTTTTGTGGTGGAGGAGTGAGCTTTTGTGGTGGAGGAGTGGACTTTTGTGGTGGAGGAGTGAGCTTTTGGGGTGGAGGAGTGGACTTTTGTGGTGGAGGAGTGAGCTTTTGTGGTGGAGGAGTGAGCTTTTGTGGTGGTGGAGTGGACTTTCAGGGTGGAGGAGTGAGCTTTTGGGGTGGAGGAGTGGACTTTCCGGATGAAAGAGTGGACTTTTGTGGTGGTGGAGTGAACTTTTAGGGTGGAGGGTGATGGATGTTGAGGAGCGCTTCAGGAACTCCTCGCGGTCGCACCTCCACCTGTCTCGCGCTCCACCTCGCCGCC
Organism: Corydoras sp. C115; assembly: GCA_019802505.1. Classification (NCBI taxonomy): domain Eukaryota; kingdom Metazoa; phylum Chordata; class Actinopteri; order Siluriformes; family Callichthyidae; genus Corydoras; species Corydoras sp. C115. The sequence continues at coordinate 386,019 of JAFMOC010000447.1, forward strand.
TCGCCCCATCCCTCAACCCCAGCCTATCCCGCTCCTCCTCCACCGCTCCTCTGATGTCCTCTCGGGGGTCCTGTTCTAGTTCCTCCACTCTTCTTCTCGGTTCTTTAATCCGGTTGTGGTGGGTCAGGGGGGCGCGGCGGTGGAGGAGGTGGTGGAGGTGGTGGAGGCGGCGGGGCGGCGGCGCCCGGGACATCAAAGCGCCCGGAGAAGCCAAACGGCTCTTTATCCTCCACCTCACCTTCCAATCGCGTCTCCACCGTAAACACTGCGTCACCACGGCGACCGTCCGCCGACGCTGACACCACATCAGAACCGCCGCGCCGCCGCGCCGCCGCGCCGCCGCGCCGCGTCCTGCTCAACCACCCACCGTTTAAAACGACACCATCAGCCTCCATCAGAGCAAAAGCATGTGGACGCTCACCGGCCACTTTATTAGAGTCGCCCCCCGAGCGGGTGCTGTTAGGGTGGTTGATGATTTGCAGCACTGCAGTGACACTGAGGTGGAGGTGGTGGTGGTGCAGGTGTCCACACACAGCAGAGAGAGAGAGAGAGAGAGAGAGAGAGACAGAGAGAGAGAGAGAGAGGTGTGCTCTGTGTATATTGTGGTGTCAGCAGCTTTGTGAAACGGACACCGGCGTCTTGAGGCGACGGCGCGGTCGACCTGCACCACCATCACCATCATCACCATCACCACCACCACCATCACCACCACCATCACCACCACCACCATCACCATCACCATCACCATCACCACCATCACCACCACCACCACCACCATCACCACCACCACCATCACCACCACCACCATCACCATCACCATCACCATCACCACCCGCTCTTTAATGTGGGGAGAGAGAGAGAGAGAATAATAAATTGTTATAAATTAAAGATGAGAGGGGCATGAACAAAGTAACCTGTGAGTGAGAGAGAGAGAGAGGGCGAGAGAGCATGAGAGAGAGAGAGAGAGTGAGGGCGAGAGAGCTTTCCCACCACTGAGACGAGAGAACACACAGAGATTATGTCATGTTTATATTCATTCTGTAAGTCTCTCGCTCTCTCTCACTCTCTCTCGCTCACTCTATCTCGTTCTCTTTCTCTCTCTCGCTCACCCTATCTCTCTCTCTCTCTCTCTCTCTCTCGCTCACCCTATCTCACACTCTCTCTCTCTCTCTCTCTCACTCTCTCTCTCGCTCACTCTAGCTCATTCTCTCACTCTCTGTCTCTCTCTCTCTCTGATTTTCTCTCTCTCTCTTTTTCACTCTCTCTTTCTCTCTCTCTCTCTCGCTCACTCTAGCTCATTCTCTCACTCTCTGTCTCTCTCTCTCTGTCTCTCTGTCTCTCTCTGTCTCTCTGTCTCACACACTCTCTCTCTCTCTATGTCTCTCTCTCTCTCTCACTCCATCTCGCTCGCTCTCTCTCTCTCTCGCTCTCGCTCTCTCTCTCTCTCGCTCGCTCGCTCGCTCTCTTTCCTCTGTGGGGTTT
>JAFMOC010000447.1:392500-397500 GCA_019802505.1 Corydoras sp. C115
GTTGGGTATGTTGGGTGGGTGGTGTATGTTTGATATGTTGGGGGGGTGGGGTATGTTGGGTGGGTGGGGTATGTTGGGTATGTTGGGTATGTTGGGTGGGTGGTGTATGTTGGATATGTTGGGTGGGTGGGGTATGTTGGGTATGTTGGGAGGGTGGGGTATGTTGTGTATGTTGGGTGGGTGGGGTATGTTGGGTGGGTGGTGTATGTTGGATATGTTGGGGGGGTGGGGGTATGTTGGGGGGTGGGGTATGTTGGGTATGTTGGGTGGGTGGTGTATGTTGGATATGTTGGGGGGGTGGGGTATGTTGGGTGGGTGGGGTATGTTGGGTATGTTGGGTGGGTGGGGTATGTTGGGTATGTTGGGTGGGTGGAGTATGTTGGGTATGTTGGGAGGGTGGGGTATGTTGGGTGGGTGGGGTATGTTGGTATGTTGGGTGGGTGGGGTATGTTGGGTATGTTGGGTGGGTGGGGTATGTTGGGTATTTTGGGTGGGTGGGGTATGTTGGATATGTTGGGTGGGTGGGGTATGTTGGGTGGGTGGGGTATGTTGGGTATGTTGGGTATGTTGGGTGGGTGGTGTATGTTGGATATGTTGGGGGGGTGGGGTATGTTGGGTGGGTGGGGTATGTTGGGTATGTTGGGGGGGTGGGGTATGTTGGGTGGGTGGGGTATGTTGGGTATGTTGGGTGGGTGGTGTATGTTGGATATGTTGGGGGGGTGGGGTATGTTGGGTATGTTGGGTGGGTGGGGTATGTTGGGTATGTTGGGTGGGTGGAGTATGTTGGGTATGTTGGGAGGGTGGGGTATGTTGGGTGGGTGGGGTATGTTGGTATGTTGGGTGGGTGGGGTATGTTGGGTATTTTGGGTGGGTGGGGTATGTTGGATATGTTGGGTGGGTGGGGTATGTTGGGTATGTTGGGTGGGTGGGGTATGTTGGGTATTTTGGGTGGGTGGGGTATGTTGGATATGTTGGGTGGGTGGGGTATGTTGGGTATGTTGGGTATGTTGGGTATGTCGCGTCCTCCACCCTCACGTCCTCCTCCGTCCTCTCTGTCTTTTGAACGGCGCGGTCTGTCCTCGTCAGGTCCCGCGTCCTCCTCCGTCCTCTCTGTCTTCTGAACGGCGCGGTCCGTCCTCGTCAGGTCCCGCGTCCTCCTCCGTCCTCTCTGTCTTCTGAACGGCGCGGTCTGTCCTCGTCAGGTCCCGCGTCCTCCTCCGTCCTCTCTGTCTTCTGAACGGCGCGGTCTGTCCTCGTCAGGTCCCGCGTCCTCCTCCGTCCTCTCTGTCTTCTGAACGGCGCGGTCTGTCCTCGTCAGGTCCCGCGTCCTCCTCCGTCCTCTCTGTCTTCTGAACGGCGCGGTCCGTCCTCGTCAGGTCCCGCGTCCTCCTCCGTCCTCTCTGTCTTCTGAACGGCGCGGTCTGTCCTCGTCAGGTCCCGCGTCCTCCTCCGTCCTCTCTGTCTTCTGAACGGCGCGGTCTGTCCTCGTCAGGTCCCGCGTCCTCCTCCGTCCTCTCTGTCTTCTGAACGGCGCGGTCTGTCCTCGTCAGGTCCCGCGTCCTCCTCCGTCCTCTCTGTCTTTTGAACGGCGCGGTCTGTCCTCGTCAGGTCCCGCGTCCTCCTCCGTCCTCTCTGTCTTCTGAACGGCGCGGTCTGTCCTCGTCAGGTCCCGCGTCCTCCTCCGTCCTCTCTGTCTTCTGAACGGCGCGGTCTGTCCTCGTCAGGTCCTCCTCCGTCCTCTCTGTCTTTTGAACGGCGCGGTCTGTCCTCGTCAGGTCCCGCGTCCTCCTCTGTCCTCTCTGTCTTCTGAACGGCGCGGTCTGTCCTCGTCAGGTCCCGCGTCCTCCTCCGTCCTCCTCCGTCCTCTCTGTCTTCTGAACGGCGCGGTCTGTCCTCGTCAGGTCCCGCGTCCTCCTCCGTCCTCCTCCGTCCTCTCTGTCTTCTGAACGGCGCGGTCTGTCCTCGTCAGGTCCCGCGTCCTCCTCCGTCCTCTCTGTCTTCTGAACGGTGCGGTCTGTCCTCGTCAGGTCCCGCGTCCTCCTCCGTCCTCTCTGTCTTCTGAACGGCGCGCGGTCTGTCCTCGTCAGGTCCCGCGTCCTCCTCCTCCGTCCTCTCTGTCTTCTGAACGGCGCGGTCTGTCCTCGTCAGGTCCCGCGTCCTCCTCCGTCCTCTCTGTCTTCTGAACGGCGCGGTCTGTCCTCGTCAGGTCCCGCGTCCTCCTCCGTCCTCTCTGTCTAAAGAACGGCGCGGTCTGTCCTCGTCAGGTCCCGCGTCCTCCTCCGTCCTCTCTGTCTTCTGAACGGCGCGGTCTGTCCTCGTCAGGTCCCGCGTCCTCCTCCGTCCTCTCTGTCTTCTGAACGGCGCGGTCTGTCCTCGTCAGGTCCCGCGTCCTCCTCCGTCCTCTCTGTCTTCTGAACGGCGCGGTCTGTCCTCGTCAGGTCCCGCGTCCTCCTCCGTCCTCCTCCGTCCTCTCTGTCTTCTGAACGGCGCGGTCTGTCCTCGTCAGGTCCTCCTCCGTCCTCTCTGTCTTTTGAACGGCGCGGTCTGTCCTCGTCAGGTCCCGCGTCCTCCTCCGTCCTCCTCCGTCCTCTCTGTCTTCTGAACGGCGCGGTCTGTCCTCGTCAGGTCCTCCTCCGTCCTCTCTGTCTTTTGAACGGCGCGGTCTGTCCTCGTCAGGTCCCGCGTCCTCCTCCGTCCTCCTCCGTCCTCTCTGTCTTTTGAACGGCGCGGTCTGTCCTCGTCAGGTCCCGCGTCCTCCTCCGTCCTCTCTGTCTTCTGAACGGCGCGGTCTGTCCTCGTCAGGTCCCGCGTCCTCCTCCGTCCTCTCTGTCTAAAGAACGGCGCGGTCTGTCCTCGTCAGGTCCCGCGTCCTCCTCCGTCCTCTCTGTCTTCTGAACGGCGCGGTCTGTCCTCGTCAGGTCCCGCGTCCTCCTCCGTCCTCTCTGTCTTCTGAACGGCGCGGTCTGTCCTCGTCAGGTCCCGCTCCTCCTCCGTCCTCTCTGTCTTCTGAACGGCGCGGTCTGTCCTCGTCAGGTCCCGCGTCCTCCTCCGTCCTCCTCCGTCCTCTCTGTCTTCTGAACGGCGCGGTCTGTCCTCGTCAGGTCCTCCTCCGTCCTCTCTGTCTTTTGAACGGCGCGGTCTGTCCTCGTCAGGTCCCGCGTCCTCCTCTGTCCTCTCTGTCTTCTGAACGGCGCGGTCTGTCCTCGTCAGGTCCCGCGTCCTCCTCCGTCCTCCTCCGTCCTCTCTGTCTTCTGAACGGTGCGGTCTGTCCTCGTCAGGTCCCGCGTCCTCCTCCGTCCTCTCTGTCTTCTGAACGGCGCGGTCTGTCCTCGTCAGGTCCCGCGTCCTCCTCCGTCCTCTCTGTCTTCTGAACGGCGCGGTCTGTCCTCGTCAGGTCCCGCGTCCTCCTCCGTCCTCTCTGTCTTCTGAACGGCGCGGTCTGTCCTCGTCAGGTCCCGCGTCCTCCTCCGTCCTCTCTGTCTAAAGAACGGCGCGGTCTGTCCTCGTCAGGTCCCGCGTCCTCCTCCGTCCTCTCTGTCTAAAGAACGGCGCGGTCTGTCCTCGTCAGGTCCCGCGTCCTCCTCCGTCCTCTCTGTCTTCTGAACGGCGCGGTCTGTCCTCGTCAGGTCCCGCGTCCTCCTCCGTCCTCTCTGTCTTCTGAACGGCGCGGTCTGTCCTCGTCAGGTCCCGCGTCCTCCTCCGTCCTCCTCCGTCCTCTCTGTCTTTTGAACGGTGCGGTCTGTCCTCGTCAGGTCCCGCGTCCTCCTCCGTCCTCTCTGTCTTCTGAACGGCGCGGTCTGTCCTCGTCAGGTCCCGCGTCCTCCTCCGTCCTCTCTGTCTTCTGAACGGCGCGGTCTGTCCTCGTCAGGTCCCGCGTCCTCCTCCGTCCTCTCTGTCTTCTGAACGGCGCGGTCTGTCCTCGTCAGGTCCCGCGTCCTCCTCCGTCCTCTCTGTCTTTTGAACGGCGCGGTCTGTCCTCGTCAGGTCCCGCGTCCTCCTCCGTCCTCTCTGTCTTCTGAACGGCGCGGTCTGTCCTCGTCAGGTCCCGCGTCCTCCTCCGTCCTCTCTGTCTTCTGAACGGCGCGGTCTGTCCTCGTCAGGTCCCGCGTCCTCCTCCGTCCTCTCTGTCTTTTGAACGGCGCGGTCTGTCCTCGTCAGGTCCCGCGTCCTCCTCCGTCCTCTCTGTCTTCTGAACGGCGCGGTCTGTCCTCGTCAGGTCCCGAGCGTCTGATTAAAGCTCTTTCCGTCCGGAGCTGATTTTATTAAACGGATCACGAGTAGGAACCTGCAGCAGAACCGTCCGCTGCTTCTTTATCGGACTAATTGTCCCCGGTTCTGCTCCCGGGGGTCCGTCCGCCGGCGGAGACGCTCGCCTGAATTCGACATCAAAGGTTCTGACCTGGACACGCCTCGAACCCCCCCGAGGGTCAAATCCACATAATAATCTGCACCTTCTGATCCGCCACCCAAATTCAGATCTTCATTAACGTTAGCCGGGGCGGCGAGGACCCGCGGGGGGGCGGGGGCGGGGGGGGGGGTGCGGGGGGGACAGGAGGACGTGGCTGGAATATTCAGACGCTCAGTAAGACATTCAGTCCCCGAACGTTGGGCTGAGATTGCGGTCTGTCATGTTTCCGTCTGAACGTGAATCATTTATGACGCGAGAGCTTCAGCCGACAAACTCAACGTTCTCCAGAACTTTAATGCTCTCTCGCCCAAAAAGACGCCGTCCACTCGCCGTCCACTCACCGTTAGGTTTGTGCGGTCAGCCACTGATGATGGACCGAAGAGCCGGGGTCAGATTCTCATTTCTCATTTCATTATCTTCTGCTTTATCCTCTATTAGGGCCACTCCATGCCGTTCTCCATGCCCGTCCAGGGGAGAACGTTTCGGGTGCTGGGCAGATACACCCAGAACAGGGGGGCAATCTATCGCTGGACACACACTCATTCACACACACACACACTATATGGGGCAATTTGGAGCATTTAATTCACCT
>JAFMOC010000447.1:402500-412500 GCA_019802505.1 Corydoras sp. C115
ACGCCAACGTCGACGTCGGGATTTCAGAACGCCGCGTGCAGAACTCCGTCAACACGCGGAACCTGGCGGCCGCGTGCAGTTCAGCGTTGGTTTGAAGGGTTGGAGGAGGTTTTTTTCGCGGCCGCTCGCTATGCGTGTCACGCGTTGCACTGCGAACTGGTTCTGCGTTCCTGTGAGACGTTCCGTTGATTCCGCGCGGCGGTGTGAATCCGTTCCGCTCGATAGTTTAACCCGCCGCCGAATACATGATGAATTCATTCGGCGCCGGATCAGATCTGAAGGGTCCGTGGGAGCCTCTCCGCCTCCGTCGGGTTCCCGCGCTACGGGAACGTCGTTCTAATCTTCAGATTCGCCCGGACGTACCACGGAGCCGAGGATGGAGCGCGATTCGGCGCGGAATAGACGGAGCCCGAGAAAAGGCTGAGCCTCTCCGCCGCTGGCGCCTCTCGCGCCTCTCGCACCTCTCGCGCCTCTCGCGCCCGTATCAGCCAGGCAATTCCGATTTAGAAGAGGTGCCAACTTCGGCGAAGGCGGCGGAGTGAACCGCAGTAACCCCGTCGGCGCCGACACCCATCGACCTGAGAGACGAGGAGGAGGAGAGAACGTTTTCCATCTCGTGTCTTTGAAGCCGGAGCGTTGGGGGGGTTGGAGTGGGCCGAGCGAGGCTGACCTCGCGAGAACGCCGACGCCGGCGGTTCACGGCTGATGGCTTGATTTGTTTACTTATTTATCTCCGTGCGCCGCGCTTCGCGGGAGGTCGGGTCACGCGGCAACGCGATGGACGGCTGCCCGCTATCATCCCGACCTTCTGCCTCCGTGCTTTCGACGGGCCGCCTCAGATCCTATCTGTGAGGAGAACGGCGAGGCCTGGAGTTCTGGAAGTCGTCCTCGATGAGAGAAACCAATTGAAATGGTGCGGACGTTCTGCGATGCTCCTCGCCGGTCGGTTCTGTGGGTTCCGACCTCGCCGTCTGATTGGTTGAGACGTGATGATCCTGCGAAGCCAGGAACCCATCTGATCGCACATTTTGAAGGCGCTGCATGCTTTAGAAATCAAATCTCTAGAACCTTCTCCTCCGCAACTTACTTACATTTCATTTCTTAAGCTAGTGGGCCGGATAAGGACAGCCAGTGGGCCGGATGTGGCCCCGGGGCCATATGACACCCAGGTCCTATAGATGTACAACTGAGTGAGAACAATGTACTCCGAATTGTGGGAGTCAGAACATCAGAACCTTGAAACCACAGGGGTGTCCAATTCAGAAACTCTCAAAGATCTCATTCGGGATGTTGAGGTTCTTCAGCTCTGACCTTTAAATGGATTTAACCCCGCTTTTAAAAGTGGAACATCCCGGGGCTCCCCAGTTTCGGCAGCCTGAGGCTCAGGATGATGGAACCCTGTGAGATCTTCGCACTCATCTGTTGTTTTTTTTTTTTTTTTTTTTTGACTGATGGAACGAGGCCGGGAGGAGGTTCCATGATGAGTTCAAGTAATTAGCGTGATGTAAATGAGATGGGGGAGGGGTGCAGTGGGGGGTCCGCCCCGCGAAGACGAGCGCGAATGGAACTGATGACGACGTGAAGTTCTGGAGTCAATCAACAAAAAAAAAAAAAAAAAAAAAAAAAAACCTGATTTAAAACGGACCCTGCGGCGTGATGCTGGGTGGAGCTGCTCAACCAGGAGGAGAACCGTCTGCACCGACCGACCGCGGCCTGCGGGTGGCGCAGAACGGAACCCCAGAGATATGATGTACCATTCCATCGTTTGAAGACACGTCCCTGATACTAGAAGAAGTTCTGAAACGATGGGTCACTAAAAACGATGCGGGTTGACCGTGCGGAAGGAGCAGCAGCACCACCACCACCCCACCCCCCACCCGTCAGGCGGTGGATTGCCTGCCTCACACGAGGCTCAAGACGGATGTGAACAGGCCTGGCCTCCAGAACCGGTTCCACAGCTAAATCACCCTTAATCACGCGGCTAATAGGCAGCTAGCATTAATAGAGCTGACACTTCCAAGGATGATACAAATGTGAATTGACAAAATATCGCGGCGCCGTCATTAGCAGAGCGTTTAAAGTGCGGCGGGATCATTTTTTACGCGGCTCGTCCTGTCGGGGAGGCGGGTTCCGCTCGTCTGGCTCCGAGCCGTTAAAGTCCGCGCCGCGGCGTCGCGACACTCAATCACGCCGTCGTACTCATTAGCGCCGACGCGTCGGGGAAGGCCCTCCCTGTTCCGGACACGCCAGGATAACCGACGGGATAGGATCCGGATCCGTTTTAAGCTTCGGCTGGTTTAATTATCCACGGGAACCAATTAGCTTCATGGCTGAGGAGGCGTTCGGACCGACGGCGAGCGGGTCCGACCTCGGTGACCTCGACTGGCGAAACACCCAGGATGCGCCCGGATGTCAGCAGCATCGCCATTCCGATTCGTTGAAGCCTATTCTTTGGGTCTGCCCGCATTCGTTTGGCGATAGGACGCGAGGACGTACGTGACGGCAGCGTGCTCCGAGGTTCCACTCATCCTCGCGCCTGATTCCGCGCTTCCTCGTTGCCGCATTGTCTGGTGTAATTGCACGTTTCAGTCCACGTCTCTCGCTCTCTTCAGTCGTTTGTCTCCTAATTGCATGAGATTATCTCGCGGAGGCATCCACCGCGGAAGTGCGAGTCAATTCCCCACCTGTCACGGGCTGCGTTCTGCCGCTCCGAAACCTGGCACGACACCCGGAACCCTGTCAGCCCGGCGGCGGCGTGCTCGCAGGTAGACGGGCGCGTCGGCGTCGGTCAGGGAGACGAAATAATCACGAGGAGGACAGAGCACAATGAGGGAGTCGGCGACGGCGCTGGGGATTTATGTTAGCCCTCATTTCTGGCGACGGCGTCCCGAAAGACGGCGTTCCTCTGAGCCGTAATAATCATTCCTCATCCGCGCCGCTCCGGCGAGCATTGGCGGCGAGGACTCCGACGCGCGGCCGCTTTGTACGTATTTATATTGCTGCCAGAATACAAAGCAGGGCTTAATACAAAGTGCCAGAAAGCAGTTACTGTATAATGTATTGCGACGTTAATATCGTCAACATAATGTCATTACTCCTGCGTTCCACATGGCGGGAAGCAAGACGGATAAGGAGTCGGGCGCGGCGGCGACGGCGCAACGCAGCTGTCTCACACGCTTCATTATTCTGGACAGATTTGAAATGAGTAGTGCGAGAGGCAATTCCGGAAAGTCAAGGAGGACCTTCAGGGTCGGCACGGCAAACTTTTCCGACCCAGGAGGACGGAGTTCAGACGCTGTCGGTTCATTACACCGTTTAAAGATCAGACAGACCGAGTTCCGGAGTTCTACGCCTACCTTCTGTAGTCCATCTGTTCCGTGGACATGGGGACACGGGTCCCTCACCGTACCCGAACACCGTTCCTAATAAAGTGGCCGGTGAAGGGAACCGGTCGCGTTGAGTGAGTGAGGTAGTAAGACGATCCGTTTCTTCTCCACTCTCTTTGATGACGTTCTACCTGACCCTCACATGGCCCGAGGAGGAGCACATGATCTCAGTCATGTGGTCGACCAGAACCTGACTGGACGTGGAGGCGGTGCTTTGAAGGCGCGTTCACAATGGCGAGCCTTTAGATGTTCGAGAACATCAAAGGCCTTCAAACCTGACAGCCTTTGAAATGGGAGACGTCCAGGTGGAACCTGTTCCGTCCGATCGGAGACAAGTAGGAACGCGGCCGATTCATCAGTGCGCCGATATTACCGGTCGATACAACGGTTATCGTCGGAGGATTGTCGTTGCCTAGATTCTCCACCAGGTGGCACAGTTTAACTTCACTGTTCATATGGGAGGCCCACACATGCTTATACAGTGTATATCGTTGTACTTCTCTACCATCAAACCCGGGACATCGTGATTGTAAACGGATCTCGTGTTCCGTGACGCCACCGGACCGCGGCTGTTCGGTTCCGTACGGCACCTCCCGCCTCGTTTCTGTGAAACTGGAGCACTCGCTGCTACACCTGTAGCTGTAACCCGAGGGATCTGACCTCGGACCTCCGTCATAATGAGTCTGCAGCCTACCTTTCCGCTCTGGCCCAGTTTCCAGATTGGTCCTGGTGCGCTGTGCTAAATTCGAGGGCCGCCCCCGTTTCACGCCACGGTACAGACGCCGATGGAGGGGGAACATCTGTGACAAGGAACCAGAACCTCTGTAGGACACCGTGAACGACGTCGTGAGATGATACATGGGTTAAGCAAAGGTTCCTGGCAGATCTCTTCAATCACCCTATATTACCTCTAAGAACCTTTCTACAGAACCACTGGTAGCTCAGAGTGTTGGACGATAATCTGAAGGTTGTGTCAAATCCCAGGTCCACTAAAGTTACCAATGTGGGTCCTTGAGCAAGACCCTTAATCCTCGTTGTTCTTGGAACAAGACCCTCAACCATTGGGTCTCCTTGAGCAAGACCCTTAACCCTCATTGCTCCTTGACCAAGACCCCAATACTCATTGCTTCTTGAGCAAGTCCCTTAATCCTTGTTGCTCCTTGAGCAAGACCCCCAATCCACGTTGCTCCTTGAGCAAGACCCCTCACCCTCATTGCTCCTTGACAAGACCCTTAACCCTCATTGCTCCTTGAGCAAGACCCCTAACCCTCATTGCTCCTTGAGCAAGACCCTTAACTCTTATTGCTCCTTGAGCAAGACCCCTCACCCTCATTGCTCCTTGACAAGACCCTTAACCCTCATTGCTCCTTGAGCAAGACCCCTAACCCTCATTGCTCCTTGAGCAAGACCCTTAACTCTTATTGCTCCTTGAGCAAGACCCCTCACCCTCATTGCTCCTTGACAAGACCCTTAACCCTCATTGCTCCTTGAGCAAGACCCCTAACCCTCATTGCTCCTTGAGCAAGACCCTTAACTCTTATTGCTCCTTGAGCAAGACCCCAATCCTCGTTGCTCCTTGAGCAAGACCCTTAACCCTCATTGTTCCTTGAGCAAGACCCCTAACCCTTATTGCTTCTTGAGCAAGTCCCATAATCCTTGTTGCTCCTTGAATAAAACCCTTAACCATTGATTCTCCTGGAGCAAGACCCTTAACCCTTATATCTCCCTGAGCAAGACCCTCATTGCTCCAGGGGGTGCTGTTGGCCAACCCCAACCATCAAGTTGGGATACTTGTAAGTCGCTTAGGATAAAAGCGTCTGCTGAATGACCGAAATGTAAACGTAATGGTTTAGTGAGAACCTTCAAAGGCTCCTGATGAAGGTCAGACTGGTTCGTCCAGACAATGTGAATTTGCAAACAATGAGATCAAAGGGATCGGGAAAACAATGCACCGTGAGATACCTCCAGCCTTCCCCTCTGCATCTCCTGAACGGACGCCGCCGGCCCGAGTTAACCGCGGCAGCTTAACGCCGTTACTCCGGACCGCTCCGGAACGTCGGCGGGGCTTTGCGCCTTATCTGACCAGACGCCGGCCCCCTCGCCTCGTGGCTTTTCATCAGCTGACTGCAGATCTCCCTGTGTGATGGTCTGATTAGGAGTAACCCCAAAGTAATCCCTCCATCAGCCGCTGCGCCGACATCGGCAGAAAAACCCCGCGGAGATCGATAAGGCTCTGGCGACGGGTCCGGCCACGCACGCCGCACTCGGTATGCGTTGCGTGTTTCCGTTCACAGGACGACTTGCGGCCCGATTCCTGGTTGTTTTTTGGCGGGAGCGCATCATCATGGCAGCGGCCGGCTGGCGGTCAACACTCCGCATGATGCGAGCGGCGTCCCAAAGGTCGGGCTCAGCTCCTCATTGACGTGGTGGCGCCACATGGCCGTGATGGGTTGATCGCATCCCATAAGTCGTCCCCTTTATTGTGTGGTAATGTTAAACCGGCTCCGCCCCCTCGGCCCCCCCAGGGATCACTGCGCTCATTATTCATTCATGGTGCACGGCGGGGTGAAGCCTCCTCCACGGCGCGTGGTCAGGACCCCGCACCGATCCCTCCTCAGCCCGGTTCTGAGTGTCCTCTGGGGCGAGGGACGCTCAAGTACCCGAGACACTCGGGTTTAATGAAGAACGCTGCAAGCGCCGGCCGCGGTCGCTGATGAACCTCGCGAGCCCTGACCTCGCTCAAGTGGGTGGAAGTGCGAGGGCGGGTGATGTGCGGCGTCCGGCCTCCACCGCAACGAAGGACGCATTACAATTAGACGGAGATCCCGTACGCACGCTGGTATTTAGGCCACGCCCACTCAGAACCTGACTTGATTTGCAGCAAGGGAACTAGTGTGTGGTGTTTAGCATGTTCTCCTCTCAGCGCTGGGGATTCCAGGTTCGAATTATAATCTGGGTGAAGTTTGCATGTTCTCCCCGTGTCCACAAAGGATTCCTCCAGGTTCTCCGGTTTGCTCCCACAGTACAAAAACAAGGATTTAAGGTGAATTGAATGCTCCATATTGCCCCATATAGAATGTGTCTGTGTGAGTGAGTGTGTCTCCTGTCCTGGGTGTATCTGTCCAGCGACCTCCACGCCAATTTTGAAGACCTTCCACGCCAAATTGACACCCTCACGTCTTAATAGAGCGTACGATGTACCAAAGAGGGCCTTCCCTAAGCTGTTTTGGCGGTGACCCGCAGTCGAACCCCGATCCCTGAGTGTAAATCCGGCGGATGACGATCGATGCGACGCTGCAGGCGTGCCGAACCGGGTTTATCTGTAATTCTCTGGACGCGAGCGAGGATTCGGCGGCCGGCGCGTCGATGGCGGCCCGTCGATTAATAGGTTAATCCTTCACGCCGTAATGGAGTTTCGTCTCAGTGGGTGTCTCAGAGAAAAGCTCTTAACGATCACGTACAATAATCTCAGCATCACGCCGCCGCGCTCTCGCCCCTTAATCACACGTATTTCACGCTGCGGTGTCACGGCGTCATGGTGCCGTCGCGCACACAAACACACTGATCCGGCGTGCGGCCTGCGGGATGCGCCGATGTAAACCCCCATCCTTAAAACTCAGTCTTTTATCGTTATTATTATTATTATTATTATTAACAGTGCTATTATTAGAGGCCACTTTATTAGATCCACCTGTTTATTTACGGTTCCGCTGAGATGGAGTTCTGCGGATACAGATGGAGTTCTGCGGTACTGGACTGTCTCACCGACCGGGTGGTGGTGCAGCCACAGTGATTACTGTTGGAGGATCAAAGGATCTATAAGGTGGAGCAGTAAGCACTGCCGTGTCTGATACACTGCACCACCAGGTCACTCTGACTGCAGCACTGACAATCATCCACCACCCTAATAACACATGCTCCGTGGGGGTCCGGATCACCAGAGAACATGCTAAAGGGGACTAACCGAGTCTGTAGAGAGAGAACGGACTACAGAATGGAACTGCAGAACTACAAACCCCATCTGTATGAGAATCACAAAATAATAATAATGATAATGATAATAATAATAATAATAATAATAATAATAATACAACGATGGATTGGTGCCCTGTCCTGGGTGTATCTGCCCAGCGCCCAAAACGTTCTCCCCTGGATGGGCATGGGAACCCCCCCCCCCCCCCCCCCCCGCGGCCCTAATAGAGGATAAAGCGGGAGATAATGAATGAATGAATGAATGAATGAATAATAATAATAATAATAATAATAATGATGATGATGATAATAATAGTGTGTGTGTGTGTGTGTGTGTGTGTGTGTGTGTGTGTGTGTGTGTGGGCGGTGTTGTAGGGGGGTGTTGAATATGGGGGGGGTGCTCGGGTCTTTCGGAGTTTGGTGGGTCGTGCACTGGACGCTGGAGCTCTGCGGTGCGTGTGACGCGGCTTTGTTCTTACTCTGCTTTAGATCGAGAGGAGGAGGAGGAGGAGGAAGAGGAGGAGGAGGAGGAGGAGGAGGAGGAGGAGGGCCGCGGGGCGGGCGGGCGCGCACTGATGCGCGTGTGCGCTGCTGCCTCTGCTGCTGCTGCTGCTGTGTGTGTGTGTGTGTGTGTGTGTGTGTGTGTGCTCGTGTTTCCCCTCCCTCTGAACGAGCGAGAGAGAGAGAGAGAGAGAGAGAGAGAGAGAGCGCGAGCGGCAGAGGAGAGTAAACGGCCGCGTGAACGGGTTCTGCGCTCTTCGCTCGCCGCTTTTTATTTATTTTTAACGGAGAACCGCGGAGGTTCCGGAGGAGGTTCTAGTGGAGGTTCTGGAGGAGGTTCCGGTGGAGGTTCTGGAGGACGCGCCGTGATGGGCAGATAAGCGAGCCCGGAGGCGTCGGAACCGAATCGGGGCGAAAAGTCCGGCTCACGCAACCGGGCGTGTTTACGCGAGTGCGCGTGGAGGCTTCGGCGGACACGGTGAGTTACACACACACACACGCACGCACACACACACACACACACACACACGCACACACACACGCGCGCGCGTTCTCGGTGAAAAGTTGCGGGACGCGCACTGCGGGGCTGCGCGCAAAACGCACCGTCGGACCCCGGAGTGCGAGGACGCGTTCACACCGCCAGCCGTCCGTAGCCGCGGCGCGCTACCCCCCCCACCCCACACACACACACACAGTCTCCCCGTTGTTCCACTGAAGAACCCGCGAGCCTGCCGACTGCGCGCGTCGGCGTTCCGATGCAGGCAGCCGAGCCCCGTGTGTTGTGTGTTCGGGTGGGTTCTGTCTGCGGGGGCTGAGGCTCATTCAGCAGGACTCTGCGCCCCCCCCCCCCCCCCCCCACGAAACCTCAGAGTCCGTAAAGATGAGGCAGCAGAACAGTGGAACCCTCTGTTACAGAGAACCGCACGACGTTCCTTCAACCCGAAAGAACCCTCCTCCTCCTCCTCCTGCGGACATCCGATCTCACTGGCAACCCGGCTGTCGGACCGTCCGTCGCGTGGGATGTAAAGTTTGGAGTCTGGTGGACGCTTCGAAGAACCAGAGAACCGAGTAGAACCCGAGAGTGGAACTGCATTTGAGTTCGTAAAGGGAACCAGTCTTTAGATCCGACTCCTGAGATCTCCTGAGAACTCCTGAGATCTCCTGAGAACTCCTGAGATCTCCTGAGATCTCCTGAGAACTCCTGAGACCCGGAGTCCTGTCCAATCTCACTGCAGAGTCCAGGACCTGACAGAACCCTAAATAGTTCCACACCGCGTCATGAAGTTCTGAGGGTTTCAGGGAGGTTCCTGAGTCATCTGTATTCATCTCTTTGAAATGCGACTTCGGGTCACAGTCCGTGTGTTTATTTGAGCTTAGAACCGAAGAGGAACCTTTTCTAGAGTTCAGGTTCTGTACGCGGTTCATAGTACAGAAAAAAGCAGGTTCTACGTTGGTGGAACAGTCAGTCATTTGGTTTTAGTTGGGTTCAAAGAAAACCAAACAATGTTTTTTTAGATGAAATAATAGAAGAACCATTTTATGAATGGTTCCATGTGGAACCTTTCAGAATTGAGTTCCGCAGAGGCGTTTCATTGGAACACTGTGAGTCCACAGTAGAACCGCACTCTCTATCCGTCTGAAGAACCATGTCGCCAAGCCCCTCGTTACGGAGAACCGCCGTGTTTACGGAGTGTCGTTTACGGGCGGGCAGTGGCAGGGAAAGCCCCCGCAGAGGAACCTTGGTTCTCAGATGTCTCTCGGCGAGGCGTCTGATTGGACGCAGATTCACGAGCGAGACGCAGAGCCCGGAGTCGTAAAAAAAGCTAATCTTCAGTCAGAGGGGAGAACAAAGGTTCTGCGTTCTGTGGTTCAGAACCTCAGAGCTCTGATCTCAGCGTCGTGCCGTGTTCTCGCGACGAGGACGAAGACGCCGAGGCTTCGGTTCTGATGAACAGGATGGTGATTATTATATCAGGTGGATTTTTCTGTGGATCCCGTCCAATCAGAACTCGGTGTGTTTATCAGTGTAATCTGTTACCGAGGCGGAATAAACATCTGCACCGAACACTTATAACGGTGGAATAAGCCGTCATTCTGTGCAGCTCCATCCGTTTCACCCCCACCGAGGCCTCGTCGGCATG
>JAFMOC010000447.1:435000-467500 GCA_019802505.1 Corydoras sp. C115
ATAGTGATGCTGTGATAGTGATGCTGTGATAGTGATGATGTGATAGTGATGATGTGATAGTGATGCTGTGATAGTGACGATGTGATAGTGATGCTGTGATAGTGATGCTGTGATAGTGATGATGTGATAGTGATGCTGTGATAGTGATGCTGTGATAGTGATGCTGTGGTAGTGACGATGCGATAGTGATGCTGTGATAGTGATGCTGTGATAGTGACGATGCGATAGTGATGCTGTGATAGTGATGCTGTGGTAGTGACGATGCGATAGTGATGCTGTGATAGTGACGATGTGATAGTGATGCTGTGATAGTGACGATGTGATAGTGATGCTGTGGTAGTGATGCTGTGGTAGTGATGCTGTGGTAGTGATGCTGTGATAGTGATGCTGTGGTAGTGATGCTGTGATAGTGACGCTGTAGTGAAGAGGCCTATCCCGGTGCTTTCGCTCATGTGGTCGGTCACGTTGGTGAAGTGGGTTCCTCTCGCTGAACGGTGAGGGTGCGTTCATAAGAGCGGATCCGGTTACACGGCCTCTTAACTCCCGCTCAGATAACTGCACTCGTACCTTCATCATCGCCAACGCCGACCTGCGCGTCATGATGAGCGAGCGAGCGAGAGAGAGAGAGAGAGAGAAAGCAGATTGAAAGGCGTTTACAAGAAGGAAGGATTAGATCGATAACGGATATGTGCAGCGATGCAGCGGGGGGGGTGGGGGGGGGATCAGATTCCAAAATCAGGTGTAAGTAACATCCAGAGGAAACAAGAGCGAGCGAGCGAGCGAGAGAGAGAGAGAGAGAGAGAGAGAGAGAGAGAGAGATGTGGAAGTCACATGGACAGCATGTTGTCGTTTCTGTTGTTTTGAACCCGTTTCCTCTCGTCTGTGCTGCTCTGATGGACCTGTGTGTGTGTGGGGGGGGGGGAGCGGGGAGAACATGCAAACTCCACCCAGAACCTGGATCACCAGTCTCCCCGCTCTCCCCGCTCCGGGGGGGGGGGGTCATCGGTTTGTTTGTAGTTTATAATGCTATAGCACTGATACTGCCGCAAGGTTACTATAGACTTCACTATACACTACACTATACTATACTATACTACATACTGCACCAGTCTATACTACTATACTACACTGTGCAAAAGGTTATACTATATACAACTATACTACACACTGCACCAGTATGTAATGTTATACTACATATTGCACTGCCATATACTACTACAACATACTACACCAGTGTATACTACTGTACTACATACTGCACCAGTATATACTACATACTACACCAGTATATACTAATATACTAATATGTTACATACTACACCCGTATATATGACTATACTACATACTACACCAGTATATATGACTATACTACATACTGCATCAGTGTATACAACTATACTACATACTGGACAAGTATATACTAATATGTTACATACTACACCAGTATATATAACTATACTACATACAGCACCACCAGCGTGTTCACCAGTGTCACTGCAGTAGTGAGAATCATCCACCACCCTAATCACACCGTCTCTGTGGATCCCGATCGTCAGAGAACCGAGTCAGTAATGAAACAGATGAAGCAGAGCAGACCGTTAATTGTTATCGGCTGCTAACGACGAGCACCTGGTCCTGACTCAATTAGTGCACTTTTCACTGAGTTGTTCTGCACACACACACACACACACACACACACACACACACACACAAACCTCCTACGCCTGGCCTCGGTTTGTTGTGTTTGTGTTTTTTTTTTTGTACTTTCTCCTACAAACTTCTTCCCGTGAGCCTCGGGGAGCTTAATCACCCGTCTCTCCTCTCGCTCCCGCTGCTCCCGCCGCGCCCGTGTCGGCGTGGCGAGGTGTTAAAGGTCAGTCTCGCCGCCTCCTTCTCGTTGACGCGGGCAGCGCAGCGAGCGGACACCTCGGCGCACACGCCCGCGCTCGCCCGGCGCAGGCCCGGAGCTAATGGGGCGTCACGGCGAGCCGCCGTCTCCGGGCTCTCGGGGTAAACACGCCCTCGCTGCACGCTGCACAACGAGACGCCGTGCAGCAACACACGCGGGGACGTCGGCCACGGCCCACTCGCACCGTCTGCTGCCCCGCCGTCGTGTGTGATGTCACAGTGCCTTCGCCACGGCGACCACAGACAACTCACACCCACTATGTGTGTGTGTGTGTGTGTGTGTGGTTCTCATCTCAGTGTGGTGGATCAGGTGGTGGATCAGGTGGTGGAGGGTGGAGGCGTGTGTTTCTGCAGCTGATCAAACTTCCACTTGGCGTCATTGTCTAATCAAACAACACGCAATCTGCCAACACACACACACACACACACACACACACACTCCGTAGCTGTTCTCCGCTGTTCCGCTGCAGTGTAATGATCCATGTTCCGGTTCTAAACGGCGCTCTCAGTGTGGCGCTCCGTCAGCGAGCGCCGGATCAAACGGATGTTTTGCGACCGGCCAATCGGGCGCGAGGACCGGTCCGCTTCACCCCGATGGAGTTCCGCCGCTCCTCTGAGCGTGGTCTCGGGATTGATGGCTGGTTGTTGTAGGTGTGAGTGCGAGCTTTGTTTCTGAAGCGCTCGGCGGCGGCGGTGGGCGATTTGTTTCCCCGGTTGCGTCTGTTGGGCGGCGGCGCTGCGAGAGCCGAGAAACAGATGAGTCTGGAGGTTCTACATCTTCATTTTTCATACGGGGACGATCAATAGTGCCGTGTAGTTCTCCATCTGAGAAGAAAAAGCCTCACCGAGACGAGGAGGGAGGTGTGATGAGAACAGACACACACTTACACACACACACACACACACACACACACTCACACACACACACACACACACACACACACTCTCTCTCACACACACACACACACACACACACTCTAACAAAACAAATCTGATCTACTGTGAAACTTCAAATCCATTACCATCTAATCTACAGTTCAGCTCCAGCTTTCACTGCAGGAGTTTATACAAGTGCTCGATGTAGTATAGAATATATACTGCTGCAGTGTGTTGTATAGTAGTATGTATTGGTGTAGTATAGACGTATATACTGGTGCAATTTGTTGTATACTAGTATAAACTGGCGTAGTCTAGTAGTAAATGGTGGTGTAGTATGTAGTATATACTGTTGCAATATGTAGTACAGTAGTATATACTGGTGTAGTATGCAATATAGTCATATATACTAGTGTAGTATGTAGTATAGTCGTATATACTGGTGTAGTGTGTAATATACATTGGTGCAGTATGTAGTATAGTTGTATATACTGGTGTAGTATGCCGTACACATTGGTGTAGTAAGCAGTATAGTCGTTGGTGTAATATGCGGTATAGTCATATATACTGGTGCAGTATGTAGTATACATCAGTGCAGTTCGTAGTATAGTCATATATACTGGTGCAGTATGTAGTATAGTCATATATACTGGTGTAGTATAGTCGTATATGTTGGTGTAGTATGTAGTATAGTCATATATACTGGTGCAGTATGTAGTATATTAGTATATACTGGTGTAGTATGTAGTATAGTCATATATACTGGTGTAGTATGTAGTATATACTGGTGTAGTATGTAGTATAGTCGTAAATGTTGGTGTAGTATGTAGTATAGTCATATATACTGGTGTAGTATGTAGTATTTTAGTATATACTGGTGCAGTATTTAGTATAGTGTTATATACTGGTGCAGTATGTAGTATACATCAGTGCAGTTCGTAGTATAGTCATATATACTGGTGCAGTATGTAGTATAGTAGTATATACTGGTGTAGTATGTAGTATAGTAGTATATACTGGTGTAGTATGTAGTATAGTAGTATATACTGGTGTAGTATTTAGTATACTTGTATATACACTGGTACAGTATGTAGTGTAGTAGTATATACTGGCGCAGTATGTAGTATAGTAGTATATACTGGTGTAGTATGTAGTATAGTAGTATATACTGGTGTAGTATTTAGTATACTTGTATATACACTAGTACAGTATGTAGTGTAGTAGTATATACTGGCGCAGTATGTAGTATAGTAGTATATACTGGTGTAGTATGTAGTATAGTAGTATATACTGGTGTAGTATTTAGTATACTTGTATATACTGGTGCAGTATGTAGTGTAGTAGTATATACTGGCGCAGTATGTAGTATGTAGTATATACTGGTGCAGTATGTAGTATATTAGTATATACTGGTGTAGTATTTAGTATAGTGTTATATACTGGTGCAGTATGTAGTATATAGTGGTGTGTTAGAGTATTAATCAGGTTCAGAGTAACGGGACTGAAGGACTGACTGCTGCTCTCAGACTCTTTCTAACTTCCTGTAAGTGATTATGGGATGTCGCCCCCCCCCCCCCCCCCGGCTCTGGTTTTGTTCGGTTTCAGAGCAGGAAGCCGTGATGGAGGGAGGGGAGGAGGGAGGGAGGTAGAGATCTGAGAACAGCCTGGAAAGCCGTTGTTTATGTTTGGAGATGGAGTGCGCCTCCTCATCTGGAGCGCCCATTACACGACCGACCTTCAGTCCCTCCCCCCGCTCGACCCCCCCCCCCCTGTTTATGGCACCTGTGAGCTCTGGTGGGGGGGGGGGGGGGTCTGGGTTTTCATTTGGCTGAGAGCCCGGAGGAAAGATGGATGACCTTTGGGACCGGGCGGCGCTCGATGTTTGACCCGCCGTTTTTTTTTTTTTTTTTTTTTCTGAACATCAACACTGACCGGAACAAACAGAGCTGTGTTTACCCTGGGGGGGGGAGGGGGGGGTGATCACAACATTACCCCCCCCACACACACACACACAAAACACACACTGTAAGCATCCGTGTGCCGTCTCTCAGCGTCCGCCGAACTCTCCGACGGCCCGCATCGGGGTTCCGATTCCGTTTAAAGGAACTCCGTGGTCATTTGTAGGCGGTAACGAGGTCGCCGGCGAAAGTCCCGTCCCGAAAGCAGCTGACCTCAAAGTTCAGACCTCATCCTGCCGCCCGCTTCCCATCTGCCGGCCGCCTCTTCTTTTCTTTTGCTCTGAGATTCGGGTGGTTGCCACCTCCCCCGGTCGGCGGTTCCGTGCGCCGCCGTGCGCCGCCGTGCGCGAGGAGACGCGTCGCCGCGAGTGGAACGCATCCCAAATACCCGCTTTGATTCCAGAATGCACTCACGGAAATGTATTCCGCCGTGAAAGGCCTCGAAAGCGGGCGCGCCGCCGGGATTTGCATTTTAAATGTCAGCGGCAGGCGGGGCGGCGCACGGCGGCGCGGGGTTCCGCACCGTCACGCGGCGGTGCTCTAACCGGAGCAGACGGGTGCTCGTTATGTCGTACCTGTCATCATTATCCCGGGTTCTAGGGTTGATCCGCCGTCTGGGTTTCGGTTAAAAAAACGCTAAAGATAGCAACGCGCAAAAGTCACACGTCTCTCCGACAGACCGCGAGTCGAACCTGCGCCGGGACGACCGACGTCCTGTGGTGGGGGGGGGGGGGGCGCCGGCCCCTGGGCCGGACCTGGACCCTGAGATGAGCCGTTGTGTGTGAGCCAGGTCACCTGACCCAACATCGGTGTCTGACCTCACTGATGATCCCCTATGTGATGGGACGTTCCCACAGCCGCCTCCCGATTCGGGTTCGAATCCCGATCTGGGTGGAGTTTGCATGTTCTCCCCGTGTCCGTGTGGGCGCTCCGGTTTCCTCCCACATGGATTCAAGGTGAATTCATTCATTCATTTCATTCATTATCTCTGGCTTAACCCACTATTAAAGAGGCTGCGGGGCGCGGGGGGGGGGAGAACGTTTCGGGCACTGGGCAAATGCACCCAGGACAGGGGGGCAATCTATCACTGGGCACACACTATATACTATGTAGGGGCAATTTAGAGCAGGCAGTTCACCTTAAAGTCATCACAGTGATGTGGTGGTCAGCACTTTCTTTTACCAGCACTGGTGATCCAGGTTCTGGGTGAAGTTTGCATGTTCTCCCCGTGTCCGCATGGGTCTCTTCCGGGTTCTCCGGTTTCCTATACGGTCCAAAAACATGGATTCAAGGTGAATTCATTCATTTCATTCATTATCCTTCGCCTAATCCTCTACTAGGGTTTGGGGGGGGGGGGGGGTTGGGGTGTTTCAATCCCAAATTGCAATCTATCACTGGGCACACGCTCAGACTATATAGGGGCAAGTTAAAGCATTCAATTCACCTTGAATCCATGTTGTCGGACTGTGGGAGGGAAACTCGGAGGAAAACCCAGATTGGGATTTAAACCCGGATCCTCGGATCGCTGAGAGGAGAACATGCCAACACTAAGCCATCGTTCTGCCTTTAAGGTAAATTGGGTGCTCTAGATTGCCCCTATATAGTGCGTGTGAGTGAGTGTGTGCTCAGCGATAGATTGGTGTCCTGTCCTGGGTGCGTCTGCCCAGCACCCAAAACGTTCTCCCTTGGATGGGCATGGGGAACACCCCCCCCCCCCCTCTATCCATGGGGGCGCTGTATCATTAACATTCTAAAGAGTCTTTAAATCGTACCCGCGACGTTCTGTTAGTGTTTTGTTGCCGCGGGGTCGACCGGGGTCACCCGGGGTCGATGTCAGTGTTCACTTTCTAAGCGAAACGTTCTCCGAATTCATCTGTGACTCTGTGATTGGTCGGTATGGATTGTTGTTCCTTGAGAATGCCGTGTGTCATTCAGGCGGCTGACTACGCGCAACCCTTCCATTACGGCGGCGCGATTCGGTGCAAATCACTATGATCCGCCGCCTTGCTCCCACGCTTTTCTTCGGTCGCCTCGTTTGCCAATAAAAACAACGGACCCGGATCGATACGGCCGCTCGGTCCGCGGGCCGGCGCCGCGCTCCGGTAAATGGCAGGCGCCGCGCTCCGCCGACTCTTTTCAAACGGCCGCCCTTTCATCTCGGCCCGTAAACCGCGGCGCGACATTTAGCGTGCGTTTACAAGTCGATGCGTCTCACTCCGCTGTTATCATCCACTTCATTTACCCCGCACGCCATGACGCGGCGAGTTGTTACCCCCCCCCCCCCCGACCCCGGCTGTTTAAACCTCACCGTTCCATTAATAAAACGTTCCGTGTGGTTGGAACGGCGGCCCGTTCGTCATCGGCCCGCGGCCCGTCAGAGACGTGTTTCTTCCCCATGTCCATCCAGGGGAGAACGTTTCGGGCGCTGGGCAGATACACCCAGGACAGGACACCAATCTATCGCCGGGCACGCACACTCACTATGTATATAAGGGCAATTTATAGCAGCCGGTTCACCTTAAAGGTGTCACAGTGCTGTGGTGGTCAGCAATTTTCAAACGGTCGCTCTTTCATCTCGGGCCGTAAACCGCGTACGTTTAAAAAGACAATGCGTCTCACTCCAGTGTTATTACCACCCCCCACCCGTCCCGCTCGCACCCTCGCTCACCTCGCCGTCCCACTAATAAGACGTTTCGCGTGGTTGGAACAGCGGCCCGTTCGACATCGGCCCGCGGCCCATCGAAGATGTGTCTCTTCCCCATGTCCCTCCAGGGGAGAACGTTTCGGGCACTGGGCAGATACACCCAGGACAGGACACCAATCTATCGCCGGGCACGCACTCACGCACTATGTATATAAGGGCAATTTATAGCAGCCGGTTCACCTTAAAGGTGTCACAGTGCTGTGGTGGTCAGCAATTTTCAAACGGTCGCTCTTTCAACTCGGGCCGTAAACCACGTACGTTTAAAATGTCGATGTGTCTCGCTCCAGTGCTATTACCCCCCCTCCGCCCCCCACCCGTCCCGGCTGTTTATACCTCGCTGTCCCACTAATAAGATGTTCCGTGTGGTTGGAACGGCGGCCCGTTCGTCATCGGCCCGCGGCCCGTCACAGACGTGTTTCTTCCCCATGTCCATCCAGGGGAGAACGTTTCGGGCACTGGGCAGATACACCCAGGACAGGACACCAATCTATCGCCGGGCACGCACTCACTCACTATGTATATAAGGGCAATTTATAGCAGCCGGTTCACCTTAAAGGTGTCAAAGTGCTGTGGTGGTCAGCAATTTTCAAACGGTCGCTCTTTCAACTCGGGCCGTAAACCACGTACGTTTAAAATGTCGATGTGTCTCGCTCCAGTGCTATTACCCCCCCTCCGCCCCCCACCCGTCCCGGCTGTTTATACCTCGCTGTCCCACTAATAAGACGTTCCGTGTGGTTGGAACGGCGGCCCGTTCGTCATCGGCCCGCGGCCCGTCGGAGATGTGTTTCTTCCCCATGTCCCTCCAGGGGAGAATGTTTCGGGTGCTGGGCAGATACACCCAGGACAGGGGGGCAATCTATCACTGGGCACACACACACACTCACTATATAAGGGCAATTTAGAGCAGCCGGTTCACCTTAAAGGCGTCACAGTGATGTAGTGGTAATCAATTTTCAACCGGTCGCTCTTTCATCTCGGGCCATAAACCGCTTACGTTTAAAATGTCGATGCGTCTCGCTCCAGTGTTATTACCACCCCCCCCCCCCCCCCCCCCCACACCCATCCCGGCTGTTTAAACCTCGCACCCTCGCTCACCTCGCCGTCCCACTAATAAGACGTTTCGCGTGGTTGGAACGGCGGCCCGTTCGTCATCGGCCCGCGGCCCGTCACAGACGTCGGACGTGTCTCTGCGGCGAGCGAGAGCCGGGCGACGTGTCCGGGCCGCGCCGTGCTGACAGGCGTTCGCGCCGACCGCCGGTTCCCTGCCAAAACATTTCAGCGGGGGGTGGTGGGGAGGAAGGGGGGGGGTGTAGTTGACAGCACACGAACCCGCGTCGGAACGACGGCGTCCTGATGAGACTTTGTTGGTGAGGCGGCGGCGGGGTCCGCGAGAACACAGAGCGCCGTCCATGATCATGTTTGTTTACGTTCTGTGTTTGTGTTCCGCTGCAGGTCGCCGGCTTCCAGAGTCTGGGCTCTCGCCAACAATCGGACAACGGCGCGGACCAATCAGAGGCTTCGTCTGTTGTCGAGTAACCAAGGCCTCTGTGTGGAAACGGCCAATCGGAACCATCGCTGGTGAGAACCGTGGCTGGAAGACTCCAAATGACCCGTCAGAACCATCTCTGGGTTCCAGCAGTGACTCGGAACCAACGCTGGACGAACAGGTCTTAATCACATCCTCGTCTAGAGACAGCTGGATCGACCAATCAGAACCATTCCTCTACATTCCTCCAATCAATCGACTGCATCATTTCCCACGTTCTGCCCGGAGACCTTCTCAACGTCCAATCGGATCCGCCGATGACCTTTCCTTACCGAGTTCTTAAATCGTGCACCAAGCGTGGCCAGGCATCCAATCACAGGACGGCGTAACAAGCTCGACCAATCAGAGGCGTCGCATCTGGAACGGGAAGCGGAACCGGAACGGGGAACTCTCGCGGTTGGATTATCTCTCGTTGAAGCCGCTGGTTATCAGGAATAATGGGCGGGGCCACGGTCGTGCTCGCCATGCTGGTGATTGGTTTAGAAAACGGAGGCTGCGTGAACTGGAACCCAACGCCGCGCAAGACCGTACGCTACCAGGGTGAGTCGCTACACTCCTCACGGGTAGATATCGCAAGATTAGAACAAACGCAACGGAGCTTTTTAACCAATCACAACCAACCAGAGTCCAAATATCCAATCAGAACCAACCAGAGTCCAAATATCCAATCAGAACCAACCAGAGTCCAAATATCCAATCAGAACCAACCATGTGGGGGAGTCGGGGTGCGCAGGCTGGGCCTTTGATGTGGGGGAGTCGGGGTGCGCGGGCCACTAGCTGTTTTAAGTGCGTGGGCCGGGCCGGACCGGGCCTTTGATGTGGGGGAGTCGGGGTGCGCGGACCGGGCCGGGCCGGACCTTTGATGTGGGGGAGTCGGGGTGCGCGGACCGGGCCGGGCCGGACCTTTGATGTGGGGGAGTCGGGGTGTGCGGGCCGGGCCGGACCTTTGATGTGGGGGAGTCAGGGTGTGCGGGCCACTAGCTGTTTTAAGTGCGTGGGCCGGGCCGGACCGGGCCTTTGATGTGGGGGAGTCGGGGTGCGCGGACCGGGCCGGGCCGGACCTTTGATGTGGGGGAGTCGGGGTGTGCGGGCCGGGCCGGACCTTTGATGTGGGGGAGTCAGGGTGTGCGGGCCACTAGCTGTTTTAAGTGCGTGGGCCGGGCCGGACCAGGCCTTTGATGTGGGGCAGTCGGGGTGCGCGGGCCGGGCCGGACCTTTGATGTCAGGGTGCGTGGGCCGGGCCGGACCGGGCCTTTGATGTGGGGGAGTCGGGGTGTGCGGGCCACTATCTGTTTTAAGCGCGTGGGCCGGACCGGACCTTTGATGTCAGGGTGCGTGGGCCGGGCCGGACCGGGCCTTTGATGTGGGGGAGTCGGGGTGTGCGGGCCACTATCTGTTTTAAGCGCGTGGGCCGGGCCGGACCTTTGATGTCGGGGTGCGTGGGCCGGGCCGGACTGGGCCTTTGATGTGGGGGAGTCGGGGTGTGCGGGCCACTATCTGTTTTAAGCGCGTGGGCCGGGCCGGACCTTTGATGTCGGGGTGCGTGGGCCGGGCCGGACCGGGCCTTTGATGTGGGGGAGTCGGGGTGTGCGGGCCACTATCTGTTTTAAGCGCGTGGGCCGGGCCGGACCTTTGATGTGGGGGAGTCGGGGTGCGCGGGCCGGGTGGGGCGGGGCATTCTCACAGGATTGGGTTTCTTTTGGTTCTTTGTGCTTTTGATCCGGTACCTGTTCTCTCCGGCTCTTCTTTATTTGGTTCTCCCTCCCTCTGCGCCGGTTCTCAGGCTGATCCGGTTACCGCTCCGCTCCTCTTTACTGGCTGCTGTATAAAAGCAACTCCTGTTTCCCCCCTCCCCCCCTCCCTCCCTCCCTCCCTCCCTCGCCGCTCGCTCGCCCGCTCGCTCCATTTGTTCTCGTTTTTCTTTTTCTTTCCTTTAAACCTTTTTTTTTTTCTAAGTGCAAAAACGAAACGTTGGTGGAAACGGAGAACCTTACTGACCCCTGAGAGCGGAGAACAGGTAGAACGAGCGGACAATGAGTCGGGAAGGCAGGGCACTTAAAACAGCAAGTGTACTTAGAACAGCAAGTGCACTTAAAACAGCAAGCACACTTAAAACAGCAAGCACACTAAAAACAGCAAGTGCGCTTAAAACAGCAAGTGCGCTTAAAACAGCAAGTGCACTTAAAACAGCAAGTGCACTTAAAACAGCAAGTGCACTTAAAACAGCAAGCACACTTAAAACAGCTAGTGCACTTATAACAGCAAGCACACTTAAAACAGCAAGTGCACTTAAAACAGCAAGTGCACTTAAAACTGCAAGTGCACTTGAAACTGCAAGTGCGCTTAAAACAGCAAGTGCACTTAAAACAGCAAGCGCACTTAAAACAGCTAGTGCACTTAAAACAGCAAGTGTACTTAGAACAGCAAGTGCACTTAAAACAGCAAGCACACTTAAAACAGCAAGCACACTAAAAACAGCAAGTGCGCTTAAAACAGCAAGTGCGCTTAAAACAGCAAGTGCACTTAAAACAGCAAGTGCACTTAAAACAGCAAGTGCACTTAAAACAGCAAGCACACTTAAAACAGCTAGTGCACTTATAACAGCAAGCACACTTAAAACAGCAAGTGCACTTAAAACAGCAAGTGCACTTAAAACTGCAAGTGCACTTGAAACTGCAAGTGCGCTTAAAACAGCAAGTGCACTTAAAACAGCAAGCGCACTTAAAACAGCTAGTGCACTTAAAACAGCAAGTGTACTTAGAACAGCAAGTGCACTTAAAACAGCAAGCACACTTAAAACAGCAAGCACACTAAAAACAGCAAGTGCGCTTAAAACAGCAAGTGCGCTTAAAACAGCAAGTGCACTTAAAACAGCAAGTGCACTTAAAACAGCAAGTGCACTTAAAACAGTAAGTGCACTTAAAACAGCAAGTGTACTTATAACAGCAAGTGCACTAAAAACAGCAAGTGCACTTAAAACAGCAAGCGCACTTAAAACAGCAAGTGCACTTAAAACAGCAAGTGCACTTAAAACAGTTAGTGCACTTAAAACAGCAAGCGCACTTAAAACAGCAAGTGCACTTAAAACAGCAAGCGCACTTAAAACAGCAAGTGCACTTAAAACAGCAAGTGCACTTAAAACAGCAAGTGCACTTAAAACAGCAAGTGCACTTAAAACAGTTAGTGCACTTAAAACAGTAAGTGCACTTAAAACAGCAAGTGTACTTATAACAGCAAGTGCACTAAAAACAGCAAGTGCACTTAAAACAGCTAGTGCACTTAAAACAGTTAGTGCACTTAAAACAGCAAGTGCACTTAAAACAGTAAGTGCACTAGGTTTTAATGGATTACGGAGCAGTTTTCTTTAAAGCAGTGTTTTATGGGAGCGCTGCCTTTTAGTGGACTTCATCTTTACGGCCCTGTTCACCTGTATAGTGCCCTGCGCTGTCGTATACACACTCACACACACACACACACACACACACACACACCCCCCCACTCACACACACACACACTCACACACTTTCACAAAATACATCTATAATCATCAGAGTGGACATGAAGTCTCTGTCTTTAACACCATAAATGGAAGAGAAATGGACGAGAGAGGGGAGAGAGAGAGAGAGAGAGAGTACAAGTTAGGGACAAAGGAAGAAATGAAAGAGACAGCGAGAGTCTGAGAGAGTGAAATAAGAGACCAACAGAGAGAGAGAGAGATGAGAGGGAGATGAGAGAGAGAGAGAGATGAGAGAGAGATGAGAGAGAGAGAGATGAGAGAGAGAGAGAGAGAGATGAGAGAGAGAGAGATGAGAGAGAGAGAGAGAGAGATGAGAGGGAGATGAGAGAGAACCTGAATGCGGCTTCAGCGGAAAATTAAAGATGAGTTTTGCAGTCTGGCAGAGAGAGAGCGGGGGGGGGAGAGAGAGGGGGGAGAGAGGGGGGGGAGAGAGAGAGGGGGGGGAGAGAGAGAGAGGGGGGGAGAAAGAGAGAGGGGGGGGAGAAAGAGGGGGGGGGAGAGAGAGAGAAAATATGAGAGAGAAAATAAAATTGAGAGAGGAAACGAAACAGGAGAATAAAACGAGAGAGAGAGAGAGAGAGAGAGAGAGAGAGTACACTGCAAATTCAACCATCTAATTACAGTAATGCCTTTGCATTAGTGTGTGTGTGTGTAAGAGAGTGTGTGTGTTAGAAAGTGTGTGTGTTTGAGTGTGTTAGAGGGAGTGTGTGTGTGTGTGTGATTGTGTGTGTGTGTTAGAAAGTGTGTGTGTGTGTGAGTGTGTTAGAGCGAGAGTGTGTGTGTGTGATTGTGTGTGTTAGAGAGTGTGTGTGTGTTAGAAAGTGTGTGTGAGTGTGTTAGAGGGAGTATGTGTGTATGTGTGTGTGATTGTGTGTGTGTGTGATTGTGTGTGTGTGTGTTAGAAAGTGTGTGTGTGTGTGAGTGTGTTAGAGCGAGAGTGTGTGTGTGTTAGAATGTGTGTGTGTGTGTGTGTGTGAGTGTGTTAAAGGGAGTATATGTGTGTGTGTGTGTTAGTGTGGTTGAGTGTGTTAGAAAGTGTGGTTGAGTGTGTGTATGTATATGTGTGTGTGTGTGTTAGTGTGGTTGAGTGTGTTAGAAAGTGTGGTTGAGTGTGTGTATGTATATGTGTGTGTGTGTGTTAGTGTGGTTGAGTGTGTTAGAAAGTGTGGTTGAGTGTGTGTGTGTGTAAAGGTGCCACCCTGTGTGACTGTAAAGGTTGTTGGCATTAAAGAAGTGACGTTACTTTTATGAAAAGGTCAGACGTTACACACTGAGAGAGAGACCCTGTGACGTCTCACTCTCTCTCTCCCACACACACACACTCACACACACTCACACACACACTCACACACACACACACTCACACACACACACTCTCTCTCAGGCTTTTTCTTCTTTTTCAAACCATCTTAATCCCTGTTTGTTGTAATCTCTTGTCATCTTCTGAGCCTCTGTGTGTGTGTGTGTGTGTGTGTGTGTGCGCGTGTGTGTGTGTGTGCGTGTGTGCGTGTGTGTGTGTGTGTGTGTTCTCAGTTCTTTCTGTGGTGCTGCTGCTGCATTTCGTCTCTTTTCCTCAGAGTTATTATTAAAAGCAGGATCTGATGTGAGTAATTACAGTGATGTGCTTCAGCTCTGTAGCGCCCCCTATCAGCCCGTCAGTGCAGGGCGGCTCTGTGAGGTCTGTACATCTGGTTTGTTTTTACTCGGGCCGGAGCGTTTCCTGTGCTGCGAGTCGCTCGCTCTCAGTCCTGACCCTTCCGTTCGCCCAATATCCCACCACTCCTCAACTAATGCACAACAATGACATCACCACTGCCCCTGTGTGTGTGTGTGTGTGTGTGTGTGTGTGTGTGTGTGTGTGTGTGTGTGTTTAAATGTTTTTTTGTGTGTTTGTATGTATTTATCTGTGTATGGTTTGGGTTTGAGTGTGTTTTTGTGTATATGATGTTTGTGTTGGAAACTTTGTTGTGTGTGTGTGTGTGTGTGTGTGTGTGTGTGTGTGTGTGTGTGTACACCAGTGTGTGAATGTATTGAAATTATAATTTTTTTGAATGTGTGTATTTGGGTCTATGTGTCTTTTTGTGTATCTGATGTTTGTGCCTGTGTGTGTGTGTGTGTGTGTGTGTGTGTGTACCAGTGAGTGTGTATTTGAATGTTTTTTTGTATGTGTGTATTTATCTGTGTAATGTATGTTTTTGGGACTATGTGCGTTTTTGTGTGTCTGATGTTTGTGTCTGTGTTGGAAACTTTATTGTGTGTGTATGTATGTATGTGTGTGTGTATGTATGTGTGTGTGTGTGTGTGTGTGTGTATAAAATTAAACCTGAGCTTTGCTGTGCTTTATATGTTTTATAATGAATTTAGTTGTGTGCCTGTGGCTATGGCTCTGTGTGTGTGTGTGTGTGTGGGTGTGCATGTGTGTGTGTGTGTGTGTGTATCTGTGTGTGCATGTGTGTGTGTGTGTAGTTAAACCTGAGCTTTGCTGTGCTTTATATGTTTTATAGTGAATTTCGTTGTGTGCCTGTGGCTATGGCTCTCATTCTGTGTGTGTGTGTGTGTGTGTGTGTGTGTGTGTGTGTGTGTGTGTGTGTGTGTGTGTATATGTGTGTGTGTGTGTGTATATGTGTGTGTGTGTGTGTGTGTGTTTGCGCACACGCTCTCTGACCTTGTCCTCTCCCTTTATAATTACTATACAATGTCAGCGTCCGTCCCTTCTGTCTTTGCGTCTTCTCCGTCTTGCTCCTTCAAACGACCCGAAATAGATCTTAATGACTGTGTGTGTGTGTGTGTGTGTGTGTGTGTGTGTGTGTGTGTGTGTGTGTGTGTGTGTGTCGTTAGCAGCTATAAGCAGAACACTCTTGTATTTATAGCCGGGTTCATGAAGATCAGAGAGAGAAATGAACACACACTCTTTTGCCGAACCAAACCGCAGAACTCAGCGTCTTCCAAACGCCGTTTAAACGCCACCCAAACACGCTAACGTGGCTAACGTGGCTAACGTGGACGGCGGCGGCGGCGCGGCCTGCCCGTGTAACAGCGGGGTCACGACACACGCTCGCTGTCCGAGTGCGGACGACGTCCGAGTGCGGAAGACTTTCTTACTTGTTGTATTATAACATCTCCTTTACCGTAGCGGTTAGCAGGTAGCTGTGGCTAGCCGGCTAACCGTGACTCAGCACTGCTTTCTGCAGTTAGTTTCGTTTAGTAGAATGTTTTTAATTATTATGTTGTAAACGATGTTTTCTTTGTTTTAAGTTATAAACGTTTACAGACGGCCGCGAACGCAGCTCCAAACCGTAAACACGCGTTAGCATGCGCGACATAAACACCAATAATCCCAGTTATTTTTATAAGTTATAATATAATATAAGTATTATAAGTTTGAATTTATGTTTCCTTTGTGAGTTTGTCGCTGCTCAAGCTACAAGAATAAGTTTTGTAATCATAATTTATAATTATATAAATGATATTTAATTATAGCGGCACCGTGGCTTAGTGGTTGGGCATGTTCTCCTCTCAGCGCTGGAGATTCCCGGTTCGAATCCCCATCTGGGTGGAGTTTCCATGTCCTCCCCGTGTCCACGTGGGTTTCCTCCCACAGTCCAAAAACATGGATCAAGGGCAATTGAATTCTCCAAATTGCCCCATATATATATTTATATATATTTTTATATAGTGTTATATAAATTTATATAGTGCTATATTTATTTATAGTGTTATATAATTGCTCGTATAGAGTGTGTGTGTGTGTGTGTGTGTGTGTGTGTGTTGTGGTGGGGCCGGTGTTGTAATCCGTCCCGTGAAATGTGCCCTTTCTTTAACTTCTGAAAGGTTGTTGACCCTTTTTGTGGTCCACATGGAGGTCTGGTTCAACCCATTCCAACGCTTTCTGTTGGAATGAATTAGAACTGCGATTGTGAGACATGCTCTCTCATCCAGTATTTATTTATGTCTGACCCCACAAACGCTCGTCTGGATGTTTGGCCAAAACTTTCCACACACACACACACACACACACACACACACACACACAATACGCAGAGACCCTCCCCTGATTAATGGGAACTCTCATGACATCAAACAGGAACCAAAAGAAGGTTCCTGTGAAGTTGCCGCTCTCATACGTCTGTGTGTGTGTGTGTGTGTGTGTGTGTGTGTGTGTGTGTGTGTGTGTGTGTGTGTGTGTGTGGTGTGCTGCACTCTGTGTACGGTACTTACTTCTCATTTATTCTGTCTCAAAGCCTCAAAAACACGCAAACACACCAATTACCGCCGGACCCGGAACCGCCAATTTGTCCCGAACTCGTTAGTGAGCTTGTGTGTCTGATCTAACGAGCCCCCCCCCCGCTGACCGAGTTCTCCTCACTTAACCAACTGATCTTGTTTTCCGTCACATAAAAAGCCCAAATTTGAGGGTTTTGTCGCCGTCCTCCGTGTTCTCCAGCTGCCCCCCGTCCCCCCGTCTCAGCGGCGGCCCACATCTGCCTCGGCCCCCGCTATTTTTAACTCCGGTTCCTCTTCCCTCCTCGCTCTCCGGAGAGGGCGGATGTTTTTGAAGTCGTTACGCTAACGGCTTTCACGTCGACGAGAACAGCTTTCATCATCGCCGCGACGCTCCGATTGCCCACGGTGAAGTGCTGTGGTGGCAGATGCCACAGGCGCCCTCTGGTGGTGGTCTCTCTTTATCGCGCCTTTAATCTCCAGCTGTGGATATTCGTGTCATGAGACACGCTGACAGAATCGCTGCCAGAACGCTGTGTGTGTGAGTGTGTGTGTGTGTGTGTGTGTGTGTGTGTGTGTGTGTGTTATGAAACTCGGCAGATGTTTCCACTCTGCTCTAAAGTTGCTCCACTTTCTCTCCGTCTTGCTTTTATCTTTCTCGCTCATTCTGTTTCTTCATATTTAAACTTCTCTCGCGTCTTTCTCCTCCGCCATCTGAGCTTTGTCTGCTTCTCATCTTTTATTCAGCTCGTTTTATCTTCGTCTCATAACGTTATTTCTTCCTCTCTCTCTCTCTCTCTCTCTCTCTCTCTCTCACTCATTTATTATATACATACAGAAAGACTTTAAAAATGTGTACATCCTTGAGTAGTTATTAAAATCTGAACTGATGTGTTCATTGTTGTAGATATTGGTTTGATATTGGTTTGATATTGGTTCGCCGTCGGTGCCAGACCATCAGAAGAGTCAAATATATTGGCAGCATGTTATATTCCACTGACGCATGTTATGGATTTGAACATACTAATTATTCTTAGCTACAGCTTTTACTTTTTCACCACCCCATCACCCCCACATCAGCACCCCATCACCCCCACATCAGCACCCCATCACCCCCACATCAGCACCCCATCACCCCCACATCAGCACCCCATCACCCCCACATCAGCACCCCATCACCCCCACATCAGCACCCCATCACCCCCACATCAGCACCCCATCACCCCCACATCAGCACGCCCCATCACCCCCATCACCAGTGCATAAACACCACATTGCCATCACATCACCACCACATCACCCCCACATCTGCACCCCATCACCCCCACATCAGCACCCCATCAACCCCACATCAGCACCCCATCACCCCCCCCACATCAGCACCCCATCACCCCCACATCAGCACCCCATCACCCCCACATCAGCACCCCATCACCCCCACATCAGCACCCCATCACCCCCACATCAGCACCCCATCACCCCCTCATCAGCACCATATCACCCCCTCATCAGCACCCATCACCCCCACATCAGCACCCCATCACCCCCACATCAGCACCCCATCACCCCCCCCACATCAGCACCCCATCACCCCCACATCAGCACCCCATCACCCCCACATCAGCACGCCCCATCACCCCCATCACCAGTGCATAAACACCACATTGCCATCACATCACCACCACATCACCCCCACATCAGCACCCCATCACCCCCACATCAGCACCCCATCACCCCCACATCAGCACCACATCACCCCCTCATCAGCACCACATCACCCCCTCATCAGCACCATATCACCCCCTCATCAGCACCATATCCACCCCTCATCAGCACCCCATCACCCCCACATCAGCACCCCATCACCCCACATCAGCACCCCATCACCCCCACATCAGCACCCCATCACCCCCACATCAGCACCCCATCACCCCCTCATCAGCACATATCACCCCCTCATCAGCACCCCATCACCCCCACATCAGCACCCCATCACCCCCCCACATCAGCACCCATCACCCCCCCCACATCAGCACCGCACCCCATCACCCCCACATCAGCACCCCATCACCCCCCACATCAGCACCACATCACCCCCTTCATCAGCACCACATCACCCCCTCATCAGCACCATATCACCCCCTCATCAGCACCATATCACCCCCTCATCAGCACCCCATCACCCCCACATCAGCACCCCATCACCCCCACATCAGCACCCCATCACCCCCCCCACACTCAGCACCCCATCACCCCCACATCAGCACCCATCACCCCCACATCAGCACCCCATCACCCCCCACATCAGCACCACATCACCCCCTCATCAGCACCACATCACCCCCTCATCAGCACCATATCACCCCCTCATCAGCACCATATCACCCCCTCATCAGCACCCCATCACCCCCACATCAGCACCCCATCACCCCCACATCAGCACCCCATCACCCCCCACATCAGCACCACACTCACCCCCTCATCAGCACCATATCACCCCCTCATCAGCACCACATCACCCCCTCATCAGCACCACATCACCCCCCTCATCAGCACCACATCAGCCCCTCATCAGCACCATATCACCCCCTCATCAGCACCACATCACACCCCTCATCAGCACCACATCATCCCCCCTCATCAGCACCACATCACCCCCTCATCAGCACCACATCACCCCCTCATCAGCACCACATCACCCCTCATCAGCACCATATCACCCCCTCATCAGCCCATATCACCCCCTCATCAGCACCATATCACCCCCTCATTAGCACCACATCACCCCCTCATCAGCATCATATCACCCCCTCATCAGCACCACATCACCCCCTCATCAGCACCACATCACCCCTCATCAGCACCACATCACCCCCTCATCAGCACCATATCACCCCCTCATCAGCACCACATCACCCCCGAATCAGCACCATATCACCCCCTCATCAGCACCGAATCAGCACCACATCACCCCCTCATCAGCACCACATCACCCCCTTATCAGCACCATATCACCCCCTCATCAGCACCACATCACCCCCTCATCAGCACCATATCACCCCCTCATCAGCACCATATCACCCCCTCATCAGCACCACATCAGCCCCTCATCAGCACCATATCACCCCCTCATCAGCACCACATCACCCCCTCATCAGCACCACATCACCCCCTCATCAGCACCACATCACCCCCTCATCAGCACCACATCACCCCCTCATCAGCACCACATCACCCCCTCATCAGCACCATATCACCCCCTCATCAGCACCATATCACCCCCTCATCAGCACCATATCACCCCCTCATTAGCACCACATCACCCCCTCATCAGCATCATATCACCCCCTCATCAGCACCACATCACCCCCTCATCAGCACCACATCACCCCCTCATCAGCACCACATCACCCCCTCATCAGCACCATATCACCCCCTCATCAGCACCACATCACCCCCGAATCAGCACCATATCACCCCCTCATCAGCACCGAATCAGCACCACATCACCCCCTCATCAGCACCACATCACCCCCTTATCAGCACCATATCACCCCCTCATCAGCACCACATCACCCCCTCATCAGCACCATATCACCCCCTCATCAGCACCATATCACCCCCTCATCAGCACCACATCACCCCCTCATCAGCACCACATCATCACTGCATCACCGCACCATTACCAGCACATTAATATGACATCACCCCCTCATCAGCACCACATCACCCCCTCATCAGCACCATATCACCCCTACATCAGCACCGAATCAGCACCATATCACCCCCTCATCAGCACCACATCACCCCCTCATCAGCACCATATCACCCCTACATCAGCACCGAATCAGCACCATATCACCCCCTCATCAGCACCGTATCACCCCCTCATCAGCACCGAATCAGCACCACATCACCCCCTCATCAGCACCACATCACCCCCTCATCAGCACCATATCACCCCCTCATCAGCACCCCACATCACCCCCTCATCAGCACCACATCACCCCCTCATCAGCACCACATCACCCCCTCATCAGCACCACATCACCCCCTCATCAGCACCACATCACCCCCTCATCAGCACCACATCACCCCCTCATCAGCACCATATCACCCCCTCATCAGCACCACATCACCCCCTCATCAGCACCACATCATCACTGCATCACCGCACCATTACCAGCACATTAATATGACATCACCCCCTCATCAGCACCACATCACCCCCTCATCAGCACCACATCACCCCCTCATCAGCACCACATCACCCCCTCATCAGCACCACATCATCACTGCATCACCGCACCATTACCAGCACATTAATATGACATCACCCTCTCATCAGGACCGTCCGCTCGCGTCTCTTTTTATTGTGTTCTCTTCGTTCTTGGTTTTATTTCTTTACTTTAGTTTCTGGTTCCGTCTTCGTTTCTCTGATCCTTTAACCTGCTTTCATTTCGTCCTGTTCTCGTTCTCTGTTCCTCTCTTAAGAACCCCGGGCTTCCCTCCGGACCCACTGCGTTCCGTTTTGGGTTCTGTCCTTCCAGAGTCATTTCTCTGCGTCGCCCCCAGAGATGTTTTTTTTTCTCTCCCCCGCGGTCTCTTCCGTCCAATCGGATGACAGATATAAATCAGGGGTGGGAATCATTTCCTGTGTGGCTCTGGGATCAGCGCTGATAATGAAGACGATCTTTCTGCGGCGGCGCTCCGACACGTGCTGCCCGCCTTCAGAGCCTCGCATCCGTGACGGCTGCGGGACGAACAAGTGTCATGATTAATGAACCAATATCGCACCCGGTTCCTCCAGCCCCCTCAGCTCGGCTCGTATTTATTATTTATCATGTTTAGAGGACCGGCGGCTTTAAATCCGATCACCAGAAAAAAGTTCCCGTTGCACTCGTTAAATATTCATGAGTCGTTTAGAAATGAAACGTAAACAGGATTCTGATTGGACCACAAACGCTTACCTGATCTGTCTGACGAGGGTGGGGCTAACTTAAGTCGAACTTATTACAAGCCCCTCCCACTTTTTATGTACTGAGTAAAATTTTGATAGAATTAGTTTTTGTTTTGTTTGCAGTGAAATGAATCGTTGACTCGTGAATCATCTCTCTCTCTCTCTCTCGCTCGCTCGCTCTCTCGCCCTCAGAGGTGATCGACAGCATGGCGCGGTTCCACGCCGTCGGCGTCTTTAACTACACCATGCTCACGCTGTCGGAACACGAGCGCATTTTGTACGTCGGCGCCAGAGAGACCCTATTCGCCCTGGATCCCAATGACATCACACGCCAGCTCCGCCCACAGGTAAGCGAGCCACGCCTTTTATCTTCATTACAAATTTCTGCGAAACGTCGCGAAGCGTCTGACGTTTTGGCGATCGGTCAGAGCGCCCCCACAATCTCAGTTCTCATTCATCCCACTGGTGTCGGATGCGTGAAGTCACGAATGTCCAGTTTAAACAGCGAAGGGGCGTCGCCAAACTTCTGAATCGAAGGGAATTGAATTTTTATATTACAATTTTTATTATAATGATATTTAAATATTTCATTATAATAATTAATAAAAAATATTTATTTTATTCATTCATTCATTATCTTCCACATTATCCTCTATTAGGGTCGCGGGGGGGGGGGGGGGGGTTCCCATGTCCATCCAGGGGAGAACGTTTTGGGCGCTGGGCAGATACACCCAGGACAGGGCGCCAATCCATCGCTGGGCACACACTCACTCACACAGACACACTCTATATGGGGCAATTTGGAGAACTCAATTGACTTGATCCATGTTTTTGGACTGTGGGAGGAAAACCGAGAATTTTCTAGTCCCGGATTAGGAAACCCACGTGGACACGGGGAGAACATGGAAACTCCACCCAGATGGGGATTCGAACCGGGAATCCCTAGTGCTGAGGGGAGAACATGCCAAACCACTAAGCCAGCGTGATTTTATTTTATTATATTTCCTAAATTTAATAACGCCTCTTCGGGGGGGGTGGGGGCTGCGCCCATCAAACGCAATTTGGTTTTTATTTCATGTACCACAAAGTCTCCTTGAAGAATTCTAGGGCCTATCCCTTCAGTGGCTGATGCCATCCATCACCTAATCTTGATGATCTCGTCTTCTCCGGGGGTCAGGGTTCAGGTGGAGGAGCGGAGCGTCAGGTGGGTGGGAGGCCGGACTTGGGATTACCTTAATGCTGCAGCAACAGTGACCTCCACTGGCTGTTTAACGGCACTGTCACCCAGAAGCATCAGGATTCTGAAGGCGGAGTCGTAGAGTGAAACACATAAAAGCATAAATATACGATCGCTCCTCCGTCTTCCTTCATTCCATCAGCACTTATTCTCTCTCTCTCTCTCTCTCGCTCTGTCTCTCGCCCTGCATTCTCACTGCCTTCATCTTCATTCCGTCCTCCATTCTCTCTCTCTCTCTCTCGCTCGCTCGCTCGCTCCACTCCAGCTCTCCAAAAGCTCCATTTACATTTTATTATGCAAATCCGTCAGCGTGCAGGAATCATCGGCGAGCTTTTAGTGGCGCATTCGGCGCAAACTGCCGCCGCAGAGGTCAGCCGCGAGGACGTGCCGTTAATGACCACTTCCTCTCACGGTCCTTATCGCTCGCGTCCTCCCTCTCCACACCGCTCGCTCGCCCGCCTTTGTCTCTCAATCACTCGCATTCTGTCGGCAAGAAAAATGTGTCTTTAACGAGGGACTAAAAAATCTCGCTCTCTCTCTCTCTGTCTCTCATTCTCTCTCTCACACTCTCTCGCTCTCTCTCTCTCTCTCTCTCTCTTTCTCTCACTCTCTATCTCTCACTCGCTCTCTCTCGCTCTCTCACTCTCTGTCTCTCATTCTCTCTCTCACACTCTCTCTCTCTCTCACTCTCTCTCACTCTCTATCTCTCACTCGTTCTCTCTCTCACTCTCTGTCTCTCTCTCTCTCTCTCACTCTCTCACACTCTCTCTCTCTCTCACTCTCTCTCTCTCACTCTGTCTCTCATTCTCTCTCTCACACTCTCTCGCTCTCTCTCTCTCTCTCTCTCTCTCTTTCTCTCACTCTCTATCTCTCACTCGCTCTCTCTCGCTCTCTCACTCTCTGTCTCTCATTCTCTCTCTCACACTCTCTCTCTCTCTCACTCTCTCTCACTCTCTATCTCTTCACTCGTTCTCTCTCTCTCTCTCTCACTCTCTGTCTCTCTCTCTCACTCTCTCTCTCTCTCTCACACTCTCTCTCTCTCTCTCTCTTTCTCTCACTCTCTATCTCTCACTCGCTCTCTCTCGCTCTCTCACTCTCTGTCTCTCATTCTCTCTCTCACACTCTCTCTCTCTCTCACTCTCTCTCACTCTCTATCTCTCACTCGTTCTCTCTCTCTCTCTCACTCTCTGTCTCTCTCTCTCTCACTCTCTCACTCTCTCTCTCTCTCTCTCACACTCTCTCTCGCTCTCTCTCTCTCACTCTCTGTCTCTCATTCTCTCTCTCACTCTCTCTGTCTCTCTCTCTGTCTCTCACTCTCTCTGTCTCTCTCTCTCTCTCTGTCTCTGCCTCTCTCTCTCTGTCTCTGTCTCTCTCTCTCTCTCTCTCTGTCTCTCTCTGTCTCTCTCTCTCTCTCTCTGTCTCTCTCTCTCTCTCTGTCTCTGTCTCTCTCTCTCTCTCTCTCTCTCTCTCTCTCGCTCTCGCAGATCGACTGGCCGGCTCCAGTGGAGAAAAAGAGAGAGTGTGCCGAGAGAGGAAAGAACAACCAGGTATCAACCTGTTATTAACTCTCCACCTTTAATACTGCACCTGACTCGCCCCATCTCCTCTCAGCTCTCTCTCTCTCTCTCTCTCTCTCTCTCTCTTGCTCGCCCCTCACACGTCCCTGTCCGGTTCTCTGTGTTCCGCAGACGGAGTGTTTTAATTACATCAGGTTCCTGCAGAGTTACAATCACACACACATGTACACGTGCGGTACCTACGCCTTCCAGCCCAAATGCACCTATATCGTAAGTGTGTGTGTGTGTGTGTGTGTGTGTGTGTTTTACAAATATACAAGACGTAAGGAATCAAATGAAAGCCGCTGTGATTGAAAGCGTGCGACGTCTCTTTCTTTAGAACATGGATCACTTCACCCTGAACAGCGCCGCCCTGGAGGACGGAAAGGGCAAGTGTCCCTACGACCCGGCCAAAGGTCACACCGGCCTCATCGTTGGTACGTGAGAAGGTTTTATGTTCTGATTCAGGCCTTTTATCCCAAACAGGGGGTTTTGGGGGTCTTGCTGCAGCCTATCCCAGCCCTCAGTGTATAAAGCAGGGAAATACACCGAGGGAATCGCCTGCACACACACACACACACACACACACACACATGAACAGGCACTTACACACAAGAACGAACACACACACACACACACACACACATGCGCACATGGATGAACAGACATACACGGATGAACACACACACACAGATGTACACACACATGAATGAAAACACTCATGGACACATGGACAAACACACACACACACACATGGATGAACACACACACACACACACATACACACACACACACGCACTCACATGGACACAGTGTTGTTATGAAGACACACTCCGTTCAGATTAACATTCATGAATCCCAGTGCTGCATCATAAACAGTCAGCAGAGGGCGCCTCCCACTCGTCAGGCCTCCCACTCGTCAGACGCGTCCGGTGGCGGCGGTGGAGACGTGCTGCGGTCCGGTCTCTCCGGTCGTCCTCGGGCTCCGGCGGCGGACCGTACCGTCAGATTGCACTTTGTTGTCGGTGCAATCCCCCCCCCCCCCCAGAGCTCGAACCGACGTTCAGCGACATTCAGTCCTGAAAAAAAACCCAGATGAAACGAGCGTGGTGACACCGCAGAGCCACGCCGCCATCACCGCCGCTGCCGCCGCAGAGCCACGCCGACACCGCAGAGCCACGCCTCCACCGCAGAGCCACGCCTCCACCGCAGAGCCACGCCTCCACCGCCACCGGATTAAATATGAATTAAAAGAATGTTTGGACTGCGTTCCTCTGAAAAGTGACTGTGGGCTTTTCCTCGAGCTCCACTCGCTTCACCACATCAAAGGATCTGCACACGCTCCATCCACCAGCCACGGCTCCGGGGGGTCCGGAGGGTCCGGAGGGTCCAGAGGGTCCGGGAGGTCCAGGAGGGAGCGGAGGTTCAGGAGGTCTGGGAGGTTCAGGAGGTCTGGGAGGTTCAGGAGGTTCAGGAGGAAGACATGAGTGTTACAGAATATTAACATACTGAATCAAAGATGCTGCAGCCCCTCCCACCTGACCCCAAACGACCCCACATCCCTTAAAAGACGAATTCTTGGAAAGGGAAAGGGTGGTGTGTGTGTGTGTGTGTGTGTGTGTGTGTGTGTGTGTGTGTGTGTGTGTGTGCATTTTATCTTGTTGGATTTATTCATGTTGGAGCAAAGGTTGGAGTGTATGAGAGTTGTGTTTGATGAATCATTTATGCTGCGCTCTCTCTCTTTCTTGCCCTGTGTGTGTGTGTGTGTGTGTGGTGTGTGTGTGTGGTGTGTGTGTGTGTGTGTGTGTGTGTGTGTGTGTGTGTGTGTGTGTGTAGATAAGGAGCTGTACTCTGCCACACTGAATAATTTTCTGGGCACTGAGCCGGTCATCCTGCGAAACCTGGGCCAGCAGCACTACAGCATGAAGAGTGAATACCTCCCGACCTGGCTCAGTGGTACACACACACACACACACACACACACACACACACACACACACTCACCACACACACACACACACCACACACACACACACTCACTTTATTATGTATATAAAGCATGATACACACTATATTTATATATACTGTATGTGTTGACACATCGTTTCATCTCTTGCTCTCTGTCTCTGTCTCTCTGTCTTTGTCTCTCTGTCTCTCTGTCTCTGTGTCTCTGCCTTTAGAACCGAACTTCGTGGGTTCCGCTCTGGTCCGTGAGAGCCGGAACAGTCGTGATGGAGACGATGATAAGATCTATTTCTTCTTCAGTGAGAAAGCCGTGGAGCTCGACTGTGATGGAGATCTGACCGTGGCACGCGTGGCGCGAGTGTGTAAGGTGAGGACCAGCCATCACACACACACACACACACACACACACACATATATACACACACACACACACACACACACACTATAGAAACACACACACACACACACACACACACACACTCACATATATACATACACACATATACACACACACACATATACACACACACACACACACACACACACACTCACATATATACATACACACATATACACACACACACACGTAAACACAAACACACACACACACACACATATACACACACACACATATATACACACACACACACGTACACACACACACACACACACACACACACGTAAACACAAACACACACACGTTTGTATGCACACACCTGTATACACACATATACACACATACACATAAATACACACACCTGTACACACGCATGCACACATGTATAAATATGTACGTAAACACACACATGCACACACACACGTACATGTACACATATACACACACACACACATGTAAACACACACACACACACACACACACGTACACACAAACATACGCACGTCAACACAAACACATGTACACACGCACACACACACACACACGTATACATGTATACACACACACGTATGTACACATACGTACACACACACACACTTACACACACACCCCCCACTAACACGCACACAT
Source organism: Corydoras sp. C115 (assembly GCA_019802505.1). Classification (NCBI taxonomy): domain Eukaryota; kingdom Metazoa; phylum Chordata; class Actinopteri; order Siluriformes; family Callichthyidae; genus Corydoras; species Corydoras sp. C115. The sequence continues at coordinate 462,476 of JAFMOC010000447.1, forward strand.
ACACACACATACACACACGCACACACACATACATGTACACACACACACACACACACACACACACACACACACACACACACCGACCCTCACTCCCCTCCTCTGTGTTCAGGGCGATCAGGGGGGAACTAGGACCCTGCAGAAGAAGTGGACCACCTTCCAGAAGGCGCGTTTGGTATGTTCTCTCTCGGAGCGCCACATCACCTTTAATCACCTGCGCGCCGTCTTCACCATGCAGGGCGTCGACTGGAGGAGCACCGTCTTCTACGGGGTCTTTCACGCGCAGTGGTGAGTCCCGCGTCCCCATCGGCCACCCGGACGTCCGCCCGTCTCCGTCCCCCACGCGTCCCCATCGGCCACCCGGACGTCCGCCCGTCTCCGTCCCCCACGTGTCCCCATCGGCCACCCGGACGTCCGCCCGTCTCCGGGCTTTGAATCAGGCGTGCTGCGTCCCCTCGCGTCCCCCGCGCGTCCCCGTCTTTGTGCTGCGTCCCCCGCGTGTCCCCGTCTTTGTGCTGCGTCCCCCGCGCGTCCCCGTCTTTGTGCTGCGTCCCCCGCGCGTCCCCGTCTTTGTGCTGCATCCCCCGCGCGTCCCCGTCTTTGTGCTGCGTCCCCTCGCGTCCCCGTCTTTGTGATGTGTCCCCTCGCGCCCTCGCGTCTCTGTCTTTGTGCTGTGTCCCCCACGCGTCCCCATCGGCCACCCGGACGTCCGCCCGTCTCCGGGCTTTGAATCAGGCGTGCTGCGTCCCCTCGCGTCCCCCGCGCGTCCCCGTCTTTGTGCTGCATCCCCCGCGCGTCCCCGTCTTTGTGCTGTGTCCCCTCGCGTCCCCCTCGCGTCCCCGTCTTTGTGATGTGTCCCCTCGCGCCCTCGCGTCTCTGTCTTTGTGCTGTGTCCCCCACGCGTCCCCGTCTTTGTGCTGCATCCCCCGCGCGTCCCCGTCTTTGTGCTGCGTCCCCTCGCGTCCCCGTCTTTGTGATGTGTCCCCTCGCGCCCTCGCGTCTCTGTCTTTGTGCTGTGTCCCCCACGCGTCCCCATCGGCCACCCGGACGTCCGCAACGCGTTCCGGGCTTTGAATTCAGGCCCGTGCTGCGTCCCCTCGCGTCCCCCGCAGCAGTCCCCGTCTTTGTGCTGCATCCCCCGCACGTCCCCGTCTTTGTGCTGTGTCCCCTCGCGTCCCCCTCGCGTCCCCGTCTTTGTGATGTGTCCCCTCGCGCCCTCGCGTCTCTGTCTTTGTGCTGTGTCCCCCACGCGTCTCCGTCTTTGTGCTGCGTCCCCTCGCGTCCCCCGCGCGTCCCCGTCTTTGTGCTGTGTCCCCTCACGTCCCCCACGCGTCCCCGTCTTTGTGCTGAGTCCCCTCACGTCCCCCACGCGTCCCCGTCTTTGTGCTGCATCCCCTCATGTCCCCCACGCGTCCCCGTCTTTGTGCTGCGTCCCCTCGCGTCCCCGTCTTTGTGCTGTGTCCCCTCGCGTCCCCCGCGCGTCCCCGTCTTTGTGCTGCGTCCCCTCGCGTCCCCCGCGCGTCCCCGTCTTTGTGCTGCGTCCGTTTGAAGCGCTCTCCGGTGTGTTTGCTGAAGATGAAGAGACGGCGAGACCTGTCTTCTGTCGTCTCTTCCTCTCGTCTCTGATGTAGTTGGGAAAGTCAGGCCGTCCCCGCCACTTCCACACGTCCCGCATGTCCCGGCCTCAGAGTCGGGATTCTGATTCACACAGAGACGCTGGAATTGCAATTCAACAGGCTCTCAGCTCTCTCTCTCTCTCTCTCTCTCTCTCTCTCTGTCTCTGTCTCTCTGTCTCTGTCTCTCTCTGTCTGTCTCTCTGTCTCTCTCTGTCGTTCTGTCTGTCTCTCTCTCTCTCTCTCTCTGTCTGTCTCTGTGTCTCTCTCTCTGTCTCTGTCTCTGTCTCTCTGTCTCTGTCTCTCTCTGTCTGTCTCTCTGTCTCTCTCTGTCGTTCTGTCTGTCTCTCTCTCTCTCTCTCTCTCTCTGTCTGTCTCTGTGTCTCTCTCTCTGTCTCTGTCTCTGTCTCTGTGTCTCTCTCTCTCTGTCTCTCTCTCTGTCTCTCTCTCTCTCTCTCTCTCTGTCTCTCTCTCTGTCTCTCTCTCTCTGTCTCTCTGTCTGTCTCTCTCTCTCTCTCTCTCTCTGTCTGTCTCTCTGTCTCTCACTCTCTCTTTCTGTCTGTCTCTCTCTCTTTCTGTCTCTCTGTCTCTCTCTCTCTCTCTCTCTTGGTCTGTTTCTCTGTCTCTCTCTCTCTGTCTCTCTCTCTCTTGGTCTGTGTCTCTCTCTCTCTGTCTCTCTCTCTCTCTCTCTCTCTCTCTCTCTCTCTCTCTCTCTGTCTCTCGCCCCGGCATCTCCGGCGGCTCTCTCAGCCTCAGAGATTGTTGTAGGGAATCATGGCGCTCGAGCTTTTTAAAGATAATCAATAATCTGCTGTCGATTTGAAACGCCGGTCTGAAGTGACTGTGTGTAAAATAATGGGGCGCGCGCGATCGCCCGATCGACCACCGGGCCGCGCTACACCCATCCATTACAAGCCTCCGAAGGCGCATCGGCGCCGAGCCGTGAAACGCTGATTATTCCGGCCTGTTTTCCTCGTCCTCCTCCTCAGCCGTCCTTCAGAACGGACGGCGCGTCCCCGAACCCCCCGTTTCAGCTCAGCTCAGCCCTGGAGTTTGGTATGTTCGCCACCAGTCTAGAACGTTCACAGCCACCAGTAACAGTTTGGGGAAGTTCTGGAGGAACGTTTTGGAGGAACCTTGAGGAAGCCCGTCCTGAAATGTGGGGACTGTGATTGTGATTGTAATGTCAGTAGAGCGCCTCTAGGTGTCCCGATACGCCGTTCCTTTGTCCGGCGTGTGAGGGGACGGGCGGAGGTGCGCGTGGAGGCGCGGGTCGACCGATTTGTCCCCTCAACCTCCTTCTTCTCGTCCTCAGGGGGGACGTGGACGTGTCGGCGGTGTGTCAGTACCCCATGGCCGAGGTCAAGAGCGTCTTCGAGGGACCGTATAAGGAGTACCGGGAGGTGTCGCAGAAATGGGGACGGTACACGGGCAACGTGCCGAACCCACGACCCGGAGCGGTGAGTAGAACGGCGGGAAAACGGAACGTCGGGGTAGATGAAGATAAATTAACCGGCCACTAGAGGGCAGTGTTACAAAGGTTCTAGGCGCTCATCATTAAGAGGGAACGTCCGCTGGGACCTCCGTCACTGATGATGTTCCTCAGGTTTCGGGCCCGCGCCCCGCGGCGCCGCCCGCTGCTCCCACAGTTCCAGCGCGAGGGCAAGCCCGAAAAATGCTTCGGGACGAATTGGAATTCTGATCCCCCTCCATCCGGCGGCAGCGCCTGGAGGGCGGACATCCGTCAGCAGACGTCGTTGTGATGGGATCCCGAGCGGTCACATGGCCCGGGGTGGGGGGGTGGGGGGGGAGATGATGAGCGGCGCGAGCGGTAAATTAGAACCTCCCGCAGGTTCCCCGGGACTGGTTTTCCGGAGATTGGGCGTGGGTTTGGAACGAGATCCGGAGCGGTGAGTAGAACGGCGTGAAAAACGGAACGTCGGGGTAGATAAAGATAAATTAACCGGCCACTAGAGGGCAGTGTTACAAGGGTTCTAGGCGCTCATCATTAAGAGGAAACGTCCGCTGGGACCTCCATCACTGATGATGTTCCTCAGGTTTCGGGCGCCGCTCTCGCACGCCGGTGTGTTCGAACCCGCGCCCCCGCTGCGCCGCCCGCTGCTCCCACGGTTCCGGCGCGAGGGCAAGCCCGAAAAAAGCTTAGGGACGAATTGGAATTCTGATCCCCCGCCATCCGGCGGCAGCGCCTGGAGGGCGGACATCCGTCAGCAGACGTCGGTGTGATGGGATCACGAGCGGTCACATGGCCCGGGGTGGTGGGGTGGGGGGGGGAGATGATGAGCGGCGCGAGCGCCGCTTCGGTAAATTAGAACCTCCCGCAGGTTCCCCGGGACTGGTTTTCCGGAGATTGGGCGTGGGTTTGGAACGAGATGCGCTCGCGCTCGCGTTTAATCTCCTTGTTCGGCGCCGATCGCTCTGTAAACACGGAGATACGATCTGCACGCCGTTCCGTCGCACGACGTTCCGCGGCCGAGCCGGAAAATCAATTCCCCCACCCCCCCCTCTCTCTGCGCCCGCTGATCCGCCGCCGTCCTCCTCCCTCTGTGCAGTGCATCACCAACTTCGACCGCGAGAACGGCTACAACAGCTCGCTGCAGCTGCCCGACGCCACGCTCAACTTCGCCAAGAAGCACCCGCTGATGGAGACGAAGGCCGAGGCGCGGCCGCTGATGCTCAGCAAGGGCGTCAACTTCACCCGGATCGCCGTGGACCGCGTCAACGCGCTCGACCAGAGGACCTACAGCATGATGTTCATCGGAACAGGTACGAGTTTCACACAGAGCGGGGGGGTGGAGCCTAACAAAGCAATACTCCACTAGAGGGCGTGGCATTATTCGGAATAAATCACATCGAAGAGGTGTCGTTAGTCCAGACGCTGGGTGGGGTACTGTTACACCTCTTTCCCCTGATTTATTCACAATATCGCCACGCCCTCTAGTGGCTGATTGCTATTATTATAAAACGCGTGCAAACACGTTATAATTAAAAAAAAACAAGGTAAAGCAAAACGGTTACCGATCTGATCTTCCCAGACGTAATCTGGTCCGTTTTTTTAAAGGGAACGCTGATCGCTGAGCAACAGGATTCCAGTTTCTCTAACGATCAAACACTGCCATCTAGTGGCCAAATGACGGAACACAGTTTATAAAATCATTCATTATCTTCCATTTAATCCTTTATTGGTAGGGGGGGGGGGGTTCCCCATGCCCATCCAGGGGAGAACGTTTCGGGCGCTGGGCAGATAGACCCAGGACAGGGGGGGGCAATCTATCACTGGACGCACTCTGGGATGTGTGTTTTATTATATAGAATATATTGTAGGGTGATTAAATTATCTTTGTCCTTTGGGATCTTGAATGAATAAATAAATATATGGATGGATGGAGGGGAGCGG
>JAFMOC010000447.1:470000-522500 GCA_019802505.1 Corydoras sp. C115
TACATTGTGACTAATTAATAAGACTAATTAACAGCCTTGTTAATGATCGGTATGCTATGGTCCGTTCCAGAGTTCTCCCAGCAGAGGAACGTGACGGTGGTGGTGGGTTCCGACCTGGTCCTGCCCTGCCAGCTGGTCTCGAACCTGGCCCGGCCGTCGTGGGAGCTGAACGAGCGCGAGCTGGTGCTCTCGAGCAGCCCGGACCCCTCGGGGCCCCGCTTCGACCGCGTGCTGCGCGCCCTGGTGGTCCCGCAGGCCACCGCCGCGCAGGTCGGCCGCTACGTGTGCTTCTCGGAGGAGCAGGGCGTGAAGTTCCAGACGGAGCGCTACCAGGTGGCGGTGGTGGCCAGCGCGCCGGTGTTCATGGAGGCCCGCGCCCCCGACGCCAGCATGGGCCTGTTCTGGGTGTTGGTCATCGCCCTGGGAGTGACCTGCCTGCTGCTGCTCGCCGGCGCCCTCTATCTGCGGCGGAGGCTGAAACTGGCGCTGGGGAAGGCGGGCTCGTCGGAGATGAAGCCGCTGGAGAGCACGCTGGTCTATCCCATCACGCTGCCCAAAGAGACGCCCAGCTTCGTGCCCAGCAAGATGCCCGCCAGCTCCAACAGCGACGAGGACCGCTTCTGGGAAACCGGCGCCAATTATTACTACACGGACGGCTCGCTGAAGATCGTCCCGGGACACGCGTCCTCCACGTCGCCCAGCGCCATACCCGGGCAGCCGCTCCACTCGCCCAGCCGCCTCAGCCTGACCAACATCCGCAACTCGGGCTCCAACGGGTACGTGCGGCTGAGCCTGAGCGCGGCGGCCGAGGACCGGCCCAACGGCGGCCTGCCCGCGGGCGGCGTGGGAGTCGGGAAGCTGGGCATCGGCGCCCGCGAGAACGACTACACCAGTCCGTTCAAGGAGGAGTTGAGGAGGACGCTGCAGCAGCGCAACGTGCTGCCCGACGCCAACCCCGAGGAGTCGTCGGTCTAGCGGGCGTTCCGGGACGCCCCAGCCCAACGTCCTCCACCTCCCTCCTTCGGCGGAGACGACATCCTCCCCCTCGCCTCCTCCTCTCTCGTCCGACCCATTTGCTCGTCTCTCTCGCCGTTACTTCACCCAGACGATGGCATGCCGAGGTCCGGTTCTCATCCACGAGCACGATTGTATATTTTAAAAACTCGCTTCATAACCCGAACACGCCTTCCTTCCGTTTGGGGGGGGGGGGGGGCTAAAAGACGGAGGGGGGCAGGGTTCCGAAACTTTAGCACGACGACAATCACGACTTTCCGCTCGCGTCCGAGGAAGTGTGAAAAAAAAAAAACCCACATGAAGGGAGCCGGCCGACGGGCGGGACGTTAGCGCCGGACGTTACGAACTTTTTACGACGTTTTTTTTTTTTGGTTTTGTTTTGTTTTTTTTTGCCTTCTCTCTCAGAGCACTAATATATTGTGATGTTTGTAATTTAAAGACTTTTTTTCGTTTTCTGCTTTCTGTAAAAAAAAAATGTAAAAAAATTCCGACTGATGAAGGAAGACGCCGCGTTCGGCGGACCACCGGGCGGCGCCGTCGCGCTGAATGTACCGCGAGTTTATGGATCACGGGGCGGAGTGTCGGATCGGGAGCTGCGCCCGATCCAACCCAGGTGAGCAGATCGGCAGCACATCTTTTACACCAACCAGGCTGCAGGATCCGATTAAAAAAACGTGCAGTATGCATCCAGCAGGGGTCGGTGTTGTATCCACTTTATCGCTCCACCTTGTAGATGTATCTGATCTTCGATCTGCTTTGATCTCTGATGGAGGATTAGAGGATGAAGAACACAACATCTACAAGGTGGAGCATTAAGGTGGATGAGTGTAATAGAGTGCACCACCACGCGCCCACCACCGTGCCAGTGTCTCTGCAGCCTGAGAATCATCCTCCACCCTGCTTTGTGGTGGGCCGATCATAAAGGGTCCTAAACGTAAATGTCCTTCTGTCTCTTCAGGTCTCACATCCATCAGGACTCCAACAGCAAGGTGTTTCCGACGTTCTGACCCGAGGACGGGCGCGGTCCTGCTCTGGACGGACAGACGGACGGTTCCTTCTGCATGACAAGCTGTAGCTGTATCCCAGCATCGCGTGGCCCCACGGTGAAGACGTGTCCCTCGTGACTCTGACTCTGACTCGATTCCTTTTCGATTCGTTCTGACTCGTGCCTCTTCGGCGTGTGCTGAAGCCAAAGCAGACTGATGGTCCCCCCGTCCCCCCCCCGCCTGCTTCTTTGTTCCGTCCGTCAGTTTTTATTCCCTTTTTTAATGGAAGTCCTGAGGCCGTCCACTGCGCAGCACCGAGGGACGTACGGACGGACGGACGGACGGACTTCCTCCCGAGTCGTTCTCTCGCAACGAGCTCTTTTTCGGATGGATATTTCGGTGGCTCGACGGCTTTACGATGTTTTTACGGAACGTTGGACGTGATGGGGACAACGCAACGGGGCTGGACGTGGGAGGAGTCCGGTGTGGACACCGGGCCGTTTCTCAGGGCGGGGTCTTTTCACCTGTATTTCCATTTGATACCACGTGAGCTCGGCGTAGGCATGTGCCAGTCCTTCGTACAGTGCTGAGTTTCCTAACTTTGTTTCCACCGTGTGGCGCTCCGATTAGTTTAAACCTACAGGTCTAAGTGAGCAGGCCGTCGTAGGTCCCCCCGATCCCCCGAAGACACCGGCGCAAGCAGACGATTGTCCAAAAGACCTGTTTTTCTTACAAAAACACGTCGTAATGCCTTTTTTAATGGAAAGCCAAAAGTTCAAAACCCATATTTATTGTCTGTAACTGAACGTCTGCATATTTATGAATCCCGACGGATCCGTCGCTTCCGGTCAATCGAAAGGAAAAAAAAATTCCGTATGATTGTAAAAGGGACCCTGGCACGCGCCTCGCTACAAACACTGCGTTATTTATTTATTGATAATCAATCAGACGGAGCCGGTTTGCTGCTGAACGTACGCTGATTTGTTTCCCCGGCGACGACACTGTGGAGGCCTGTGATTGGTCGGTTGTTTTTTTTTTTTTGTTTTTTTTTCCTCCCTCCTCCGGTCACAGATTTAATTGTTAGTTTATGCCGAAATGCATAGTTCCACTCGGGCTGTGTCCTATTTTAAAGTCTTCACAGTTTGAACAAGACCCGCCCCCCCCCAAAGATAATTAGTAGATAATTAGATGGATTTGTTTGATGGTTTTTGTTCTTAGTTTTTATTCGTATGTCCTCCCTGTGTTTAAAGGTTTCTCCTCCTCTTTTCTCTCGGTGCTGCTGCCTTAATCGGCCAGTAGAGGGGGCTTTTGTGCAGATCGTTAGGAATTCCTTAATTAGATATGACGTACCAACGGAGACCATGTTTAAAAAGTGAAGTCTAATTATTTAAAAACGAATGTTTTGCGTTTAAACAATCTGATCACGTTGCTAAACCAGAACAAAAATTATTAATGATGCATATTCATGAGGAGGGTGGAGCCTCTTTCGGTTCATTAGTTCAGTTTTCAATGCACATTCTGGCTGCGGTTGCTGTGCGGTTGCTATGCGGTTGCTATGTTTATTGTAATCCAGGTCTACAGGGAAGGCATGTGATGGCACGTTAAAAAAAAAAAAAAAAAAAGATTTTGGAAACAAGGCAGCTCAGTCATGTGACTCGCTTTGAAGGGAGGAGCCTTTGAAATGGGACACAGCCGGCTTCTGTAGTTTGCACTAATAAATAAAGTCACGAACATTTAGAGAACGAGCATTAACGGGTAAAGACTTCGTATTAAGCAAGTGCACTTCATGGCACCAAGCATTAACATGTGGAAGGAATGTGGGGGGGGTCCCAGAACCAGTACCAGAACCAGTGCCAGAACCAGAACCAGAACCAATTCCAGTACTGATGGATTTATTTTATTTATTTTTTTTTTTTAAGATCTTGAGATTCACCCGTTATTACAAACGTACTTCAAGTGTTAATTATGCCTGTTTCTATTTCACACACACACACACACACACACACACACACACACACACGGACAGCATGGCTTTTGTTATTCTGAAGCTACGGATCATTCCTCCACCGGTTCCGTCTCGCCGTTGCTCTGCTCGGTTGCCGTTAGTTTTTTTTTGTTTTTTTTGTTTTCCTCGCGATCGACTCGCCGCCTGCTTCCTTCGCGACGTGCGCTCCTCGTCGTGGCTGATCGGTCCGTTTCCTTTTCGGTTTTTTATTTTGAGGACTGTGTCGAGTAACTTATTTTGCTTGTACAAAAAAAAAAAAAAAAAAGAGAAGACACACACACACACACAAACAAAATGTGGATATTTATTACCATTGTATATATTATGTCCTTATTTTTTATAAATGTATATAATCACCTAAAATAAAGCTGAATCCAGTGCACCCCCTGCTGTCTCGCCTTGCTCATATCGGGACACCCCTCCCCAATCCCCCCCCACCCGCCCGCCCGCCGCATGGCACCCCTCAGTCGTCACAGCGCCGCGGTTCTCCCGCGTTGTTTACAGCTTCATTAGGACGGGCGGATGCTTTATGGAGCTTATGTAAGTGTTTTATTGGACGGTGTTACTCGGCGCCGTTGATAAAGGGATTACGGCGCGGGGGATTTATTACGAAGCCGTGCGTTAAATCGCGGCGGCTCGGCCGGCGACGCGGTCCTGATCTGTGGCCTGTGAAATTGCTGTTGATTTTTTCTGCAGGGTGGAACTGTTCCGATCACGGCGACGCGTCTGATTATCATTCAGCTGCAGTGGGATCCGATTCGGAACTCGGCTGCTGCGCTGATTAGATCTCCACCGCACCGCCTCAACACCGGGCGCGCTGTGGTCACCGCACAATCAACCCTGTCATCGCTCTCTCTCTCTCTCTCTCTCTCTCTCTACATCCTCTCCATCCCCATAGATCTTCTGTGATTGGTTCCTGCACACCATACAAACAGAAGGGTCTATAAAACCCGGCCCTCGGCCCCCGGCCCCTTGCCAACCGTGCCGTATCGTGGGTTGTGAGGCGTTGGACGGCCCGATACTTCTGCCCACATCGCTTCATCCGAAGTTTCCCCTTGCCGTTTGTTTCTCATTACGAGTTTATTTGCTGGACACCCTTTTTCGAGCGGGCGCCGCGTATCGATTGGCCGACGCGCACGCCCAAGCGCCGCCATCGCGCCATCCGTCCTCATTAACTCGTTTCTCTGTCTCCCGCGCCATAATTGATCTAATTCTTATTATTAGTGCTCGGCTTGGAAGCGAATCCTGGGTTGCGGGGCGTGCGCAGCATTTTTCATCGGTCTCTCTCTTAATCCTACCCTCCCCCCCCCACCCCCCCGTTCCCGTCGGTCTCCGGCGTGCCGGCGTTGGAAACGTTTCAGTCTCCATCAGCGTCAGGCCGCGAGACGGAGGCCCGGTGTAGTCGGGGAGGCAAGTTGCTGATGGTATCACGTCCTCTCGCGTTCCCAGCGCCGCTCTCGCGTCCCCACTGAGCCATTCATTCTCATTAATCTCTCTCGCTTCATCCCTCACAATCCACAGCAGATTTATTGATGTGGCTTTGTGAGATACAATATGACTACAAATGCTCGGCCCGCTGGTATCGTTCTCATTATCAGTTTGTTAGTCACACACACTCACACGCACGCGCACACACACACACACACACACACACACACATATGCACACACACGCACACACACACACAGACCCAACCAGCTGGCTCGTGCTGACAGGCTCTGGGTCACAGATGTAAGGTGTAATGGAGCGTCACAATAAAGTGTACACAGCTGGAGTTGTGTTCTGACTTCAGCCAATCAGAGACAGAGATGGATGGTGGAGGATGAGGAGAACGGGTGGAGAACGGATGGAGCGTCCCAAACGGTGTGTTTACATCATTCAGTAATGCAGGTTAAAGGTGAAGTTGAGCGCTCTGCTCCTGATCTACATCTTCATTACTAATTTAAATACAGCCGCATTACTGCTATTAATACTGTTATAACCACTTCTACTATAACTACTACTAATACTACTTTTACTATTATAACTACTATTACTACTATACCTACCACTACTATAACTACTATTAAAACCACTACTGTAACTATTATTACTACTATGCCTACCACAGCTATTACTACCTTTACTATTACTATTACTTTTACTACTACTATAACTCTATTACTATTACCGCTACTATTAACTTCTTTGTTACTGCTATATCTACTACTAATATTGCTACCACTACTATTATTACTATCACTAATATTACTGCTGCCATTACTACTAGTAGTACTACTACCACTGTTACTACTACTATTAATTTGCTTACTGCTGCTATAACTACTATTACTAACAATAATAGAATGTTTACTTATACTAATATTTCTACCATCATCATTACTATTATTAATACTACTGTTGTTACGACTGCTATCACTACTATTACTATTACTGCTGTTGTTACTACCACTACTATTACAGCTACTACAACTATAACTACCACAGCTGCTAGTACTACTAATATCACCACCCCTACTACTACTAGTACTAGTACTATTACCACTACCAGTTTGATTTCTAATACTAACTTCACTACCCCTGTTACTAATTCCCTCTACTTCTTGTGTTACTAACACAATTATTACTAAAACAATACTATTAATTATTACTAATATAACATGTGACTTCTGTTTGTTTTCAGACATAATGAAAGTTCTGCATGACTAACGTTTTAGGAACAGATCATAATACAGGAGAGTATTATTATTTTTATTTGATTTTTTTATTTATTATTATTTTTATTTATTTATTTATTTATTATTATTATTATTATTATTATTATTATTTATTTATTATTATTATTATTATTATTATTATTAGATGATAATGATGATGATGGTGATGATGATGATGATGTGTGGAGCTGCACCAGGCCTTTGTTCTTATCTTCTGTTCTTATTAAAGTGAAGGTGGAGAACGTAATGAGGCCAGGCGGAGTACGACTCGCGTGTTTGACAGAACCAGGCCGAGCTGAATCAGCGCTCCGTATGAGGTCCCCGCTGAGCTCGCACTCCTGGAGATCAGCACGTGGTTCTGCCGCCGGTACGCTGAGTTCAACAAACCACCGGCTTTAAGATAAAACCCTGAGCGTTCTACGGGTTCCGCCCTAAAATTCACCCGCCGTCGCCCAGACTCAACGCCTGACGATCACCTGCGTCCCGAAACCACGTGTACGCTCTACTCTATACAGCTCTGACTTCCTAGTTCTTGTCGAAACCCCGGCTGCAGCATCTCTCTAGAACTCATCAGCGATTCTGAGGACGGCGTGATTCACCACAACGCAGAAAATCAAAGCGTAAACTCTTATTGGACGTCGAATCCATCTCCAGCCGTACGTGAACCCTGGGTTAAATAAACATCATGCTCGGAGTCCCGGTGCGCCTCGGGGCCAGATGATGTCTCAGCATGAGCCGCATTAGGGTGGAATTAGAGGAGATAAATAAATATGCAACACGTGGGAGAAAATCCATATCCAAAAGTAGTGCAGCGGGCTGCGCAGCGGCAGCTTTACATAAATCGAAGGCAGACGTTCCCCTCGTTCTTCTACACAATAAATAATGAGAGACAGGCAGCGGCGGCTGAGGTTCGCCTTTGTTTTCCATTCAGAGGAGACGCAAAAAAAAAAAAAGAGAACACAAAAAACACCCTCATTATCACCGGCCTCGGAGTTCCGATAAAATAATCAACCGCAGAGCGACGCAACGCAACGCAACGCAACGCAACACGCGATGAGTCAGTTTAAAGAATGAACAACAACGTTTGGACTGAGTTGAGACGCCGCTGGTGATTTAAGACGGAACAATTAGTCTTAGAAGCAGATTTGGAAAACCAGCGCTGAAAAAAAAAAATACGAACCAACGCGATGAGCCACGGCGTGATGTCAGCCAAGCGTCACCGAGCCAAAACAACTAAATCAGCTAGTGTCTTCATCCGCAGTTCATTTCATTCGCCTTGTAGTTAATTCAGGACCAAAGATCGTTACTTTTGGACCGAAGGTCTAGTCTAATTAAATTCGCATCGCTTTCGCTCATTTAGAAGGCGCTTTTTTTGTCGAAAGCGACAAGTATCGCAACATCATTCAGAGCACAGGGTCACAGGCCACAGCGCCCCCTGGAGCGATGATGATTAAGGGGCGTGCTCAAGGACCCACATTGGCAACTTTAGTGGATCTGGGATTTGAGCCCACAATTTTCTGATTGACCGCCCAACGCCCTCCACTGAGCTACCATGACCTTATAATTGGGGTTTTCATCATTAAAACCCAATTAACTAACGACCCAATTAATAATACCCAACCCAACAGGGTTTTAATGTTTTTTTTTAGTTTTTAATGCAGAAGACACCGGGTGAAACACAGCCATTGCACGCGACAGGACACGACCAGAACGCAAAGCAATGTTCCAACAGGGAGCACCGGGAAAGGCTGGCCATTTAAAAATGACGAGAAGTCAGGGGTCAGATCTTGCCTCAAGTGGGAGGAGTTTAAGGTTCTCGGGGTCTTGTTCACGAATGATGGTACGATGGAGCGTGAGATTGACAGACAGATGGGGGCGGGGTCAGCAGTGATGCGGACCCTATACCGGTCTGTTGTGGTAAAGAAGGAGCTGAGCCACAAGGCAAGGCTCTGGATTTACCAATCAATCTACGTTCCGACCCTCACCTACGGTCATGAGCTTTGGGTAACGACCGAAAGAACAAGATCATGGATACAAGCGACTGAAATGGGTTCTCTCCGCAGGGTGTCCGGGGTCTCCCTTTGAGACGGGGTGAGAAGCTTGGTCATCCGGGAGAGACTCGGAGTGGAGCCGCTACTCCTCCGCATCCAAAGGAGCCAGTTGAGGTGGTTGGGGCATCTGGTCAGGATGCCTCCTGGGCGCCTTCCTAGGGAGGTGTTCCAGGCAAGTCCAGCTGGGAGGAGACCCCGGGGACGACCCAGGACATGCTGGGGTTATATCTCTCAGCTGGTCTGGGAACGCCTCGGGGTCACCCCGGTCGAGCTGGTGGAGGTGGCTGGGTCTCCCTACTTCGGTTGCTGCCCCCGCGACCCGAACCCCGGACAAGCGGAAGATAATGGATGGATGGATGGTAAGCCACATGACGGCGACCGATGTGACACCTGATATATGAGAGAGAGCGAGTCCTGCTCAAAATCTGGGTGAGTGTTTAAGGTTGTTGGAATTTGCATGTTCTCCACTGGTCTCTGGGCGCTATTCAGGAGCTCCGATTGACTAAATACTGCACTCTTCCTCGGTGTATAGTGAGTGTGTTAATCTGTGTATCTGACTGATTGAGGTTTACCTCCTTCTTTCACTCTAATGGATGCTGGGATAGGCTCCAGCAATCCCAAATGAATACATATCCACTTCAGCGCTGCTTTTTACACTCCACTTAGCACCGTTTGGGTTGGAAACGGAGCATCTTCAAGTGCAGCGCCACACAATTAACCTCGGGTGCAGTAAGTGTCTTTTAATGGCTCATGAATATTCACGACGTCCCGCATTTCAAACAGAAGCCAACCTGAGAGCTTTCTCACTAAACGTGGCGTCTCGCACCGACGCTTGGACGTCCCGTAACGTAAGGCGCCGTCGCATGGGCATTACCGTCCATTACCCGCGTTCCGGAGGAACACCGTGCACCTCCACCCACTCGGCACCGCGCCGGTTTCCTCCGAGGTCCTCGCCCTCTCGGTGAGTGAGTGAGGGAGGGAGGGAGTCGGTAACGAGTCTGCGGATGGAGTCTAACTTTTCGGAGGCGGCGGAGCTCCAGCTTCAGTAGATCCTAATTGGGTATTTAACACAGTTAGCGTTTCTCGCTGACACATTACTGCCGCGCGGCTGAGAACAGAACCTCGCGAGGCCGTTATTAACGCCTCGTGGCTTCCACAGCTTTTCCCGCCGCGTTCGTAATGAGCGGGCGCTGCAGTCTGGTGCTATAAATTAAAGGACGTTCTAAGTTTGGGTGCAAGGACCGCATCCAAGGATGAAGCACTTATTTAGCAAGGTCGAGAACCTCGTCGCCCCCCCCCCGTTCCCCGCGAGCACGCTCCGGCTTAAACCGCCGTCTCCGTAAAAAGCGAGTCTGGAACAATGTCTTCACCCTGAGACGATAAAATAAACGTCATAAAGCCGGCGTCTCCGTAGAGATCCTTATTAAAATCCTTATAAATCTCTCCGATGATTAAACTCGTGTCTCGTTAAGAGTGAGAAACGTTAGATGTTCCTCAGGATCATCGGACGATCCTCCTTATCTTTATCTGCAGCTCATAACTGATGGACGTCCACCATGAGGTCCTGTCTGTGACTCTTATTTTGTTTCCTTTTCTTTGTGGCTTAGTGGTCGGCACGTTCTCCTCTCAGCGCTAGGGATTCCCGGTTCGAATCCCCATCCGGGTGGAGTTTCCATGTCCTCCCCGTGTCCACGTGGGTTTCCTCCGGGTTCTCCGGTTTCCTCCCACAGTCCAGAAACATGGATCAAGCCAACTAAATTCTCCAAATTGCCCCATATAGAGTGTGTCTGTGTGAGTGAGTGTTTGTCCAGCGATAGATTGGCGCCCTGTCCTGGGTGTATCTGCCCAGCGCCCAAAACGTTCTCCCCTGGATGGGCATGGGGAACCCCCCCCCCCTCCCCGCGACCCTAATAGAGGATAAAGTGGAAGATAATGGATGGAAGTAATCCCCCGGATTTCACATGTCCCCCATAAGACCTAGTGTTAGAAGACGTTGGGTTGGTTGCCATGGTGGCTTTTTATTTTGCCAAACGGTCTCGTCTCGTCGTGATCATTTGCCTCTCGTCTGACCTCATAACCTTGTTCCGGTTAATGGGTCTGACAAACGGCTCGCGCTCGCGTTTAAGATTTAATTCTTTAAAAGGCCCGTCCTCTGGCTCCCGTCCCGGATCGTTTGCTGGCTTACCTGCAGTCTGAAATGGATTCCTGTCTATTTTAAGGGACGCAGACGTTCCACAGGTTTGCTGATTTCAGACTGATCCTTTACTTACAGTCGGAGAGGGACGGGAGTCCCACAAGGCTGTGCGTTCAGGCCTATCCTCATACGAACACCTGTGGGGTGAATTGGAAGACATTTTGACAAATTACAGGTTTTTTTGGTTTGCTATGTGGCGCCAACAAGGCCACGTGCGACTTATAGCTATTGGATTTAATTGTGGGTGTTTGGTATGTTCTTCATGTCAACTGCATCTGGATGCTATGGCATAGAAATAGGTATAATTTTGCAACAGGACGTGACATCTGTGCGTGTATTGAGTACGTAATGTAAATAAATCTTTCATTTGAAAGGTTTGTGCATGGATACCGCATGGATACCAGATGGATACCGGATGGATACTGCACGGATACTGCATGGATACCGGATGGATACCGGATGGTTACAGCACGAATACTGCATGGATACTGCATTGATACCGGATGGATACCACATGGATACTGGATGGATACAGCACGGATACTGCATGGATACAGCACAGATACTGCATGGATACCGGATGGATACCACATGGATACCGGATGGATACAGCACGAATACTGCATGGATACCGGATGGATACAGCACGAATACTGCATGGATACCGGATGGATACCAGATGGATACAGCAGGAATACTGCATGGATACCGGATGGATACCGGATGGTTACAGCACGAATACTGCATGGATACAGCACGGATACCGCATGGATACCGCATGGATACCGCATGGATACCGGATGGATACCGGATGGTTACAGCACGAATACTGCATGGATACAGTACGGATACCGCACGGATACCGCATGGATACCGGATGGATACAGCACGAATACTGCATGGATACCGCATGGATACCGCATGGATACAGCACGAAAACTGAATGGATACCGCATGGATACCGGATGGATAATTGTGGATAATTGTAGATAATTGTGGAGATGTCATGATGGCTGCATTTCTAAACAAAGCCAAACGTTTTAATGGAAATGCGCTCAGACTGAACCACCACTCTGCAAAAAAACGTGTATTTATTAGGTTCCAAAATGCCACCATGTTAAACAATAAGTAACATTCAGTCGGCTGTTACAGGTGAAAAATTCACGAGCGAAAGCATGAAGCTTGAGGCGATTACAAATAATTTATTTACGAATCGAGCGTCTGAGGGAGTCTCAGCGAAACAGGCCTTCGCAGAGACATCCAATAAAATCTGCATTACTAATTAAACTACTTAAGCGCCCGGCATATGGATTTAGCCCTTTCTTGGACTAAACCGCAATGCCAATTCTGATCAATCTGTTCATTAGTCTATGTTTAGGTTCCATTAACATATGGACCGTTGGCTGGTGGTGTGAAACCGGCTGGGCGAATTCCAGAAAACAATATTCACTGGAATGAACTATAATAATTCAGATGGTTTGCTATGTGGCGCCAACAATGCCATGTGCGAGTTATGGCTATTGGATTTAATTGTGGGTGTTTGGTAGGTTCTTCTTTAACATACATGATATTATAACATTATACCAGTGTGCAGATATGTTAAATTAAATTGATAATCGGGCGTGAGTTTGTGGTGGCACAATGGCTTAGTGATTAACATGTTCTTGGATTCAAGGTAAATTATATTCTCCAAATTGCCCCATATAGTGTGTGCGTTTGTGAAAGTGAGTGTGTCCCCAGTGATGGATCGGCGTCCTGTCCTGGGTGTATCTACCCAGCGCCCAAAACGTTCTCCCCTGGATGGGGAACCCCCCTCTTGAACCTTAAGTGGAATATAATGAATGAATAATAGATTGTATTTTTTTTTAATTGTTCCTTAGATTGTATTTATTTATTCATTTATTAATTATCTTCCGCTTAATCCTCTACTGGATGCAGGGGGGGGGGGGGGGGTTCCCCATTGACAGGACACACTCACTCACCACACTCACTATATATGGGGCAATTTAGAGCATTCGATTTGCCTTGAATCCATGTTTTTGGATGGTGGGAGGAAATTACAGAACCCGGAGGAAACTCTCGGACACGGGGAGAACATGCAAACTCCACACAGATTTGCGATTCGAATGTGGATCCCCAGCGCTGAGAGGAGAACATGCCAAACCACTAAGCCACCGCGCCGCCTAGATTGCATTTAAACGCTGATTTTATGTTTGTGTGATCTGGGTGGAGTTTCCATGTTCTCCCTGTGTCCGCGTGGGTTTCCTCCGGGTTCTCCGGTTTCCTCCCACAGTCCAAAAAACATGGATCAAGGTCAATTGAGTTCTCCAAATTGCCCCATATAGAGTGTGTTTGTGTAAGTGTGTGCCCAGTGATAGATTGCCCCACTGTCCTGGGTGTATCGGCCCAGCGCCCGAAACGTTCTCCCCTGGATGGGCATGGGGAACACCCCCCCGAGACCCTAATAAAGGATAAAGTGGAAGATAATGGATGAATGAATGAGATCGGATATCGTGTATCGGTTATCGGATGTGTCCCAATCCACTTGAGTGGTCCATCTAGTGACGTCACACTGTAATAGTGCACTGTGCCATTTGGGACGCAGGTTTTCTTTTTTAGTTCATAACACTGCGCCGATTGGCTACGCGGTGCACGTGACGTGTTTCCCGGCATGGGATTGGCTGATTCATATCGCGGGGCTCCGGCTCGGCCGCCGTTGGGTTCGGGTTTAACGGTCGGGTTTTAATGTTTTTAGGGTTTAATTTGTTAAAACGCGCTTTATTCGCAGCTACGCAAACTGTACGCACTTTATAAAAACTCCCCAAACAAACTTCTAACGTCGCCGGAGAGCGCCGCGCTCGGATTGGACAGCCGTGTCGGTGAGGAGCGAACTTTGAAATCTAGCTTCGTTAGCTTAGCGTAGTTTCCAAAGACTCTGACGTCATGTCTAAATATTTGTTCGTTTAAGAACTTTTATGTTGTTATTGTTGTTGTTTTTGTTATTAACATCCACCATTCGGTATGACACGTGACGTCACTACCTCACTCTGAACATAGTGTCTACAGGAATTCAAATTAAGGTGGTGGATTTCATTATGGGGGGGGGGGCTTAGTGGTTTGGCATGTTCTCCTCTCAGCGCTAGGGATTCCCGGTTCGAATCCCAGTCTGGGTGGAGTTTGCATGTTCTTCCCGTGTCCGCGTGGGTTGCCTCCGGGTTCTCCGGTTTCCGCCCACAGTCCAAAAACATGGATCAAGTCAATTGAATTCTCCAGATTGCCCCATATAGAGTGTATGTGTGTGAGTGAGTGTGTGTACAGCGATAGATTGGCGTCCTGTCCTGGGTGTACCTGCCCAGCACCCGAAACGTTCTCCCCTGGATGGGCATGGGGAACACCCCCCCCCCGTGACCCTAATAGAGGATAAAGCGGAAGATAATGAATGGATGGATTTAATTATGGACAAGATCCCTTATTAATTGATAGATCTATCCATTATATTGCTTGTATTGTCACTTTATCCTCTACTACGGTTGTTGGGGGGGGGGGGGGGGGAGGTGTTCCCCAAGCCCATCCAGGGGAGAACGTTTCGGGCGCTGGGCAGATACACCCAGGACAGGACGCCAAGGACAGGACGCTGGACACACACTCACTCACACCGACACACTCTATATGGGGCAATTTGGAGAACTCAATTGACTCGATCCATGTTTTGTGGGAGGAAACCGGAGAACCCGGAGGAAACCCACGAGGACACAGGGAGAACATGGAAACTCCACCCAGATTGGGATTCAAACCGGGAATCCCAAGTGCTGAGAGTTGCTAATAGATAGATAGAATACTTTATACTTTAAATTTAGCAGCCAGTTGCAGTAAAACAGTATTATTCTATTACAGATAATAATAATATTACTATTATTCTATTACAGATAATAATAATAATAATAATAATAATAATAATAATAATAATTAATAATAAAAATGTTACAAATAAGAAAAGGAAGGCTGTCACAGTGAGGGGGCAGTGATGTGACAATTTAGAATGAATAATGAATGAATAGAATATAATGTGTAACACTGAAGTAAACATGAGTATGATTTATATGTATTTATGTAAAGTGTCAACATTAAAATAAAGTCTCCAGTCGTGGGGGGGGGTGGGGGATCTAAAGTGATCAGAGTGCAAAACAAAACAGTTTTTATTCATCTTTTTGTCCTTATTTGTTCTTCCGGCCCGAACTCGGAGCCTTATAAATCCTGAAGGCTCTCAGATCAAAGGATGTAGAGCATCTCCGTGCCAGCAGCCTGCCGGGGAACGATGGCATGCGGCGGGTGACCGTTATCATCCCTGATGGAGAGCAGTTTGTTCAGTGTCCTCCTCTCCACCTTAATTACAGAGTCCACTTCCACACCCACCACTGACCACCTCTCGTCCCTCTCTCTCTCTGATGCTACCACCCCAGCACACTTATTATATTCACATAATTAACTATTACTAAGGGATTAGGGGTTTTTTATATTAAAGTTTTTAATACATCAACTCATTTCTTTTTTTAGAAAAAGAGTCAACTCAGGAGTTTTCGGATGATTAGTCTATAATAATCATACCTTATTGTAATGCTGTGGTAATAATCTGTGTTTTGTAAATCACTGCATCTTATTTATAAATTCATTTTCATTTTAATCTTAAATGTCCTATAATTCGTTTATTTTGCATTTGTTACTTATTTCTCTTGTGCTTTTGTTTGTATATGTATTTGTATAATTATGTGTAATACTGTATAGATGTGGGCGGCACGGTGGCTTAGTGGTTTGGCACGTTCTCCTCTCAGCGCTAGGGATTCCCGGTTCGAATCCCCATCTGGGTGGAGTTTCCATGTTCTCCCCGTGTCCGTGTGGGTTTCCTCCGGGTTCTCCAGTTTCCTCCCACAGTCCAAAAAACATGGATCAAGTCAATTGAGTTCTCCAAATTGCCCCATGTAGAGTGTGTCTGTGTGAGTGAGTGAGTGTGTGTCCAGTGATAGATTGGCGCCCTGTCCTGGGTGTATCTGCCCAGCGCCCGAAACGTTCTCCCCTGGATGGGTATGGGGAACCCCCCCCCCCCCCCGCGACCCTAATAGAGGATAAAGTGGAAGATAATGAATGAATGTGATGTTATGATAAAAATATTATATTAAAATTGCATAATGGCAGAAATCCCATGTCTTTAGTTCTCTGGTGTTGGATGTTACATGTTCCAAGTTCATGTACAAGGTTCTCCTTTCTGCAGGATACAGAATCAAGTCCTTCTAAGGTCACCTCCTGTCCTGCAGGTACCAGTTTGGATTTAATCTGTAAAGCTGCAGTGAGCGGTATGTAGTAACCATGCAACCCCCAGCGCATCATCTCTGTAATGCGTTGCTTGCCGGTCTCCCAGCATGCACCATCAGGGCTCTAGAGCCGATTCAAAACTCTGTGATGCTAACTCTCACTCCGTATTGTTCTCCATCGGTCAAAGGTGGAACCGCAGTAGACCACAGGTCCTAACGTTCCTCCTGTGTTCCGTTACCGAGTTGTCATGGTTGCCTTTACCACGCGGTGTGTCGCAGGGATGGAGAGCCGAACCCCGCTGAGCCCGCTGGGCCCGCTGACCCCCACGCAGCAGAACGTCCGACCCGCCGAGCTGGATTTCTCCAAGCTCACGCCGTCTCAGTTCGGGATCAGCGCTCGGAGCTTCACCGCCTTCCCTAAAGAGAAAGGTGAGGGGCGCTTTAAAGTCCGGAGATCAAACGGATTCCCGTCTTTGATGCGAGATCTCCCAAAAGTCCAGATGGAGGATTTTATTTGAAGAAGGAAATGTACTTTTCAAATCCTCCCTCCCCCAGACAAGTCCAGAGTGGCCCAGCTGAAGGCACGGCGGAGATCCAC
Source organism: Corydoras sp. C115 (assembly GCA_019802505.1). Lineage (NCBI taxonomy): Eukaryota > Metazoa > Chordata > Actinopteri > Siluriformes > Callichthyidae > Corydoras > Corydoras sp. C115. The sequence goes on from JAFMOC010000447.1 coordinate 486,872, forward strand.
CATCGGCGTGAGAGGATCCCCCGAAACCAATTCACTTATCGTCTTCAGAGCCAAGCAGGCCATGAAAACGCCGCCGCGCACGCCGCAGGTCCGTATCCGTCACTGTCAGGACGCTGTAATTACCCTGTCTGCTGGACATGCACGTCCCCTCTGTGTGTGTGTGTGTGTGTGTGTGTGTGTGTGTGTGTGTGTACACTCTTATTTATGCTTATTATCATAAACAGAGCATCGTTCGGAAACCTGCTCTGCTCTCTGACGTGAGATTGGATCACGTCCACCGCCAGCAGCTCTTACAACCTGTCTTAAGTACAGAATGTGTTGATTTGAGAGTGTGTGTGTGTGTGTGTGTGTGTGTGTAGCACCTGCTGGCGAGCCCCGCGCTCTCAGGCTGCGACTCCATAAAGCAGAAGATGGCAGCGTTCCAGAGGCTGATGGGGACCGATGAGGAGAATATTGAGCAGGTCTCCTCGGGGACGCGGACGGAGGAGGAGAATTTGTCAAACGATGCTCAGTCCGGTCAGTCCCTCCTCCCGAATGAACCAACAGGTTCTCGGGCCGAGGCAGGGAAGGAGAGGCGGTGTTTATTGCACGCCGCCGTCCGTCCGTCCCGTGGCGAGGACGCCGTGGTTTACAGGACGCTTTGGGTTTTGTTTAAATCTCCTGAAATGGGACTGTTATTGTTTAAAGCAGTAAAAACAACAGCGAGGCTGTGAGGTTTAAATCCAATCGCAGTCAGATCGATTAAATGTCTGCTCCCTCACAATCAGATTTGGTCTCTCTGTAATAAACGGGGGGGGGGCGGCACGGCACGGTTCCCGTTTTTTTTTCATTTATTTCAGATAAATCAGAGTTTTTGGAGAAGTCAGATCTGTGATCGTTAAATAAACAGCAGAGCGAGGGCCGACGCGCCGGCCCCCGCACCCCACTCTCAATTCATTTAATTTAGAAATGGAATATTTATTTATCATGAGGATTTGCTGTGGGGCGGGGGGGCGGACGCTTCTGGGCGACGGGGTGGGAGCACTTTGGGGCAACAGGGTGTTATTGCTTCGTGGTGGGACCGCTTTGGGGTGACGTGGTGGGACCGCTTCGGGAGGACGGGGTGGGACCGCTTTGGGGTGTCGGGGTGAAACTGCTTCAGGGTGGCTTGGTGGGTACGGTTTGGGACGGCGGGGTGGGACCGCAGGGTGGGTCCGGTTTGGGGAGGCAGGGTGGGACCGCAGGGTGGGTCCGGTTTGGGGCGGCGGGGCGGGACCGCAGGGTGGGTCCGGTTTGGGGCGGCGGGGCGGGACCGCAGGGTGGGTCCGGTTTGGGGCGGCGGGGTTGGACCGCAGGGTGTGTCCGGTTTGGGACGGCGGGGCGGGGTGTCGAGTGTTCTGGCTCATGCTGTGTCTCTGTCTACAGACCGTCGCATGAAGCGACTGACTCCAAGCGCCTGCCAGCCTCATGTGACTCCTCCGGTGACTCCTCATCTGACTCCTGTGACTCCTCCGGTGACTCCTCCGGTGACTCCTCCGGTGACTCCTCCTGATTCTAAGAGACGCCGCAGAGCCACTCTGTACAGAGGAGTGTGTGAGGAGGTGGAGGAGAACCCAGAGGAGAACCCAGCCGTACAGGAGCAGCAGGTCAGTGAGACGTTCTTTAAAGTCGTATTAATTCTGACGGTCAGTTTACAGTTTCATCTTTTTCTTTATTTTCCTTTTTTTCAGAATTTCTTTTTCTTTGATGTTTTTTAAACAGAATAAAACTTTAATCCATCATTTAATCATTTAATCATTTAATCATTAAACTTCATTAAACACAGATCTGAGATCAAACATCTGAAGCTTTAACTAGACACATTAATACATGACCACACACACAACTACACACAAGGATACAACATACACACTAGGGGTGTCTTCAACTAAGGATTTTCATAGTCGATTCTGATTGGTCAGATTTTCCCTATAGTCGACTGATAGTCGAATCAGTTAAAATTTCACCACAAGATGGCGCTATACGCGTGGTTTTTAAAAAAGATTTTTAAAAATATTTTACTTGTTTTTCTAGAGCACCGTAAATGGGATCCCCGTTCTGGACTTTTAAAAAAAAAAATATTAACAGAAATTAGGATGATTTTATTTGACAAAAGGCTATATATATATATATAACGAAAACAAAGACATTTCATGTAAAAACTAATGCTTAGCAGCAGCCATGGGCGCCCCCATGTGGTCAAAATGGTTCATTCGACTATGAGGTTCATAGTCGACTACGGTTCTCCGAATCGAATCGTCGAATCAGCGAATATTGCAGCTCACCCCTAATACACACAATACGTAACTTCACACTACACAAATATACATAACTACACACATTCACACACAACGATACAGAAGTACACATTGACACATAACTACACACAGTGCCACACCCATATAATCATGTTATGTTTACGTATTAAAGGTGATAAGTGTGTGTGTGTGTGTGTTAGTTTCAGAGGTTAAATTAAAAAGCCGCAGCGCTCGTCTCGTTAGTTTATATTAATGTTAGTATTTTGACCTTTGACCCTGTGATTCCAGGTTCCTCTGCGTTTTTCTGTCCTCATGAGATTATAATCTGACCACCCGGGTGTCATGTGATCATGTGATCAGGTCCGGTTGCATTGTGAGTGGCAGGTTCGTCCTTTTAAAGCTGGATGCAGTGTAACAGAGAGCCCTTTAAAAAAAAACCTCCTCAAATGTCATTTGAATGGCAAATAAACATAATAAAAGCCCCCCTCCCCCCTCCCCCCCGCGCTCAGTCAGACGCCTTTGGTGTTCAAACGGCCGGTTCTCCTGCCCCTCGGAGGAGAACTTCAGTCTGCTCCGTTATGAGATGCTTTTATTTATCTCTCTCTTTATTCGCTTCACATTCGATTTCTGCAACGCGGCCGCAAATCCGCTCCGCGCTCTCCGAACAGCAGGGCGGCGTCCCGCTCGAGCACGGGTTCCGACGTTCACCGCCTGATTCTGTCTGAAGCAACGGTCTCCTGCTTTCAGAGAATTAGAGGAGCTGAGTTTAAAGCTCGGAGACGTCGGCGCCGCCGAACGTTCCGAGCGTTCTTCATCAGCAGACACACCGCGCCGCCAAAAGTATGTCCATATGCTCAGAATCAGGGTTCCAATTCCTTCCATGGTTACAATCCGTTTCACGGACCCGGTTTTCCCTCAGTGGAAGAATTTAAAAATGGAAAAATATTAATATTACGTTAAAATTAATTAAATATAGCAGTTTCTAATATAGGGGCGGCACGGTGTCTTAGTGTTTGGCATGTTCTCCTCAGCGCTAGGGATTCCCGGTTCGAATCCCCATCTGGGTGGAGTTTCCGTGTCCGCGTGGGTTTCCTCCGGGTTCTTCGGTTTCCTCCCACAGTCCAAAAACATAGATCAAGTTAATTGAGTTCTCCAAATTGAGTGAGTCCATTGATAGATTACCCCCCTGTCCTGGGTGTATCTGCCTAGTGCCCGAAACGTTCTCTCCTCGATGGGCATGGGGAACCCCCCCCCCCCCGCGACCCTAAGAGGATGAAGCGGAAGATAATGAACGAATGAATTTGTAGTATAAAAATATAATAGCAATTAAAAAAAAATAAATAAAATTAAATATAGCAGTCGTGAGATATTCCATCCATTATCTTCCACTTCATCCTCTATTAGGGTCACGGGGGGGGGGGGGGTTGTTCCCATGCCCATCCATGGGAGAACGTTTCGGGTGCTGGGCAGGTGCCAAACTATCACACACACTATATGGGGCAATTTAGAGCCTTCAATTCACCTTGAATCCATGTTTTTGGGCTGTGTTAGGAAAACCCACACAGACATTAAGAGAAGATGGGAACTCCACCCAGATTGGGATTCGAACCCTGATCCCCAGCACTGAGAGGAGAACATACAAAACCACTAAGCCACCCTTTGATTCTAATTGCAAAATGACGCATCTCATTATCTTCCGCTTTATCCTCTAGTGGGGGGGGGGGGTTCCCCCATGTACATCCAGGGGAGAACGTTTCAGGCGCTGGGCAGATACACCCAGGACAGGGGGGCAATCTATCACTGAACACACACTGACTCACACCCACACTCACTCTATTTGGGGCAATTTGGAGAACTCAATTAACCTTGATCCATGTCTTTGGACTGTGGGAGGAAACCCACGCGGACACGGGGAGGACATGGAAACTCCACCCAGATCGGGATTCGAACCCTGATCCCCAGCACTGAGAGGAGAACATGCCAAACCACTAAGCCACCCTTTGATTCTAATTGCAAAATTATGCATCTCATCATCTTCCACTTTATCCTCTACTACAGTCACGGGTGGGGAGGGGGGGCAGCGTTTCGGGCGCTGGGCTGATACACCCAGGACAGGGGGGCAATCTATCACCGGACACACACGCACTCTATGGGGCAATTTTGGAGAATTCAATTAACCTTGATCCATGTCTTTGGACTGTGGGAGGAAACCGGAGAACCCGGAGGAAACCCACGCGGACACGGGGAGGACATGGAAACTCCACCCAGATGGGGATTCGAACCGGGAATCTCTAGAGCTGAGAGGAGAACATGCTAAACCACTAAGCCACCGTGCTGGCAACCGTGAGATATTGTCTGATGGACAAGTGTCTCAGTGTTTACGTCCCCTGTTATAGTTTTCAGAGTCTGCAGGAGAACGTGATTTTAACGCTCAGCGAACGCTCGGCTGTGTGCCGTGTTTGAGACTCGGGCCCCCGGGCCCCGAGGCGTCGAGCAGATGGCACGCATCGACACGGATAACGCGGCGCGACTTTAAAGCACTTGATTAAAACCCGCTGGCTTCTCTCCTCGCTTCCAGGTCGGCCGCTCGCGGTTCCGAGGCCCGGCGCCGGCGGCAGGACTGGGCTCCGACTCGCAGTCTCGCCTCGTGTCCTGGCCCATGCTGTCCACGGCCGAGCTGATCACGCCAGGTAACGTTCCGCCTCTCCCCGCCGTGTCCTCTGAAACCCGAACCGGCGCGGGTCTGCCGTTCTCAATCCGAAGAGAGAGCTCGTTAATCCGGCCGCCATGAAAGTTTAATGAAGCTCCGTCTGCGCGGCGCGGCGCGGTGCGGTTATGTAACGCGCTGATGAACAACACGCGTTCTCACATCACCGCAACGTAGGCCTGCCGCAGTGCGTCCGCCGTCTGAAGGTTGTGGAGCCTTGAAGGGAAGCAACTCTGAAGTGACCCAAGAATTAATAAGTGCAGTTTTGTGGGTGGAATATTAAAGCAATCAGCCACTAGAGGGCGTGGCGTTATTCTGAATAAACCCCGTAAAGAGGTGTTATTATAGTACAGCTCAGCCTCTTTACGTGATTTATTCACAATAATACACAACCTCCAGAGTCTGATTGCTTTAATTAAATACTTTCAAACACAATATTCATTCATTCATTATCTCCCGCTTTATCATCTATTAGGGTCGCGGGGGGGTTCCCCATGCCCATCTAGGGGAGAACGTCTCGGGCGCTGGGCCGAAAGACCCAGGACAGGGCGCCCATCCATCGCTGGGCACACACTCACTCACACAGACACACTCTATATGGGGCAATTTTGAGAATTCAATTGACTTGATCCATGTTTTTGGACTGTGGGAGGAAACCGGAGAACCCGGAGGAAACCCACGCAGACACGGGGAGAACATGGAAACTCCACCCAGATGGGGATTCGAACCGGGAATCCCTAGTGCTGAGAGACGAACGTGCTAACCACTAAGCCACCGTGCCGCCTCAAACACAATATAATTAAAAAAAAATAGCTTTGATTCAGAAATGCATTAATTAAAAGTAAAATCGTTAATATTCTGCTGTTTCTTAACGTAATCTAGTCTGATTTTTCGAAGTAAACGCTTTGGAGAAACCCGGAGGAAACCCACGCGGACACGGGGAGGACATGGAAACTCCACCCAGATTGGGATTCGAACCCTGATCCCCAGCACTGAGAGGAGAACATGCAAAACACTAAGCCACCCTTTGATTCTAATTGCAAAATGACTCATCTTCCGCTTTATCCTCTACTACAGTCACAGGTGGGGGGAGGGGGGGCGTTAATGAGTGCAGTTTTGTGGGTGGAATATTAAAGTAATCAGCCACTAGAGGGCGTGGCCTTATTCTGAATAAACCCCGTAAAGAGGTATTATTATAGGAGTACAGCTCCACCTCTTTACGTGATTTATTCACAATAATACACAACCTCCAGAGTCTGATTGCTTTAATTAAACACTTACAAACTAAAAACCTGGCTTTGATTCCGAAATGCGTTAATTAAAATTAAAATCGTTAATATTCTGCGGTGTCTTAACGTAATCTAGTCTGATTTTTCAAAGTAAACGCTGATCGCTGAGTAACAGGATTTTCCGGTTTCCCTACTGATCAAAAGCAAACACTGCCATCAAGTGGACGAATTACAGAACGCATGTTATAAAAAAATTTAAAAAAACACGTAACAGGATTAGCAGTCTGTTATTAATGATTTCTAATAATGTATCGTATATCACGCATTGATACCAATGTGACGGGGGTGTTATCGTTAATGATGTCACGCCTGGACACAACGTCCCAGCCAATCAGAATTAAGGAGTGAAACCAGCCGCTTTATCAATAAATATATGAATGTATTAAATCTATAACAATCCAATTTAATTAATCTAGCTCTCACGCTGTCTGTTGTTTCTCAGGTGACACGGACGTCTCCTCGGTATCCAAGAAGAAGCGCGTCCACTTCGGAGCGCCCCTCTCGCCCGAGTTCTTCGATAAAACCCTGCCGCCCAGTACCCCCCTGCAGAAAGGTGCCACCCCCCTGTGCCCGCCCTCGTCCACGGGCAGAAAGCTCTCGCTTCTTAAAACGCCCCAGAGGTTCCAGTTCCCTCTGCCCCAGCCCGATTTCAGCAGCCCCGCCCCCGGCGGCGCGTCCCCGCCCCTCCGCCCGCGGCCCGGCGGGGACCTCGCGGAGAACGATGAGGTTTTCGTGGAGCAGAAGGTCCGACTTTGGTTACGGAACCGACGTGTTGAAGTTTTAAATAACGTGACGCTGATTTTAATATTAATATAAACGAACTTCACTGTTTAGCTCGTCTTCCCCGTCATGGACGAAGAACCCGACGACCCGCCGGAGAACTTTAAAGGTAAATGTTTCCATTCATTCATTCGTTATCTTCCACTTTATCCTCTATTAGGGTCGTGGGGGGGGGGGGTTCCCCATGCCCATCCAGGGGAGAACGTTTCGGGCGTTGGGCAGATACACCCAGGACAGGACGCCAATCCATCACTGGGCACACACTCACTCACACAGACACACTCTATATGGGGCAATTTGGAGAACTCAATTGACTTGATCCATGTTTTTGACTGTGGGAGGAAACCGGAGAACCCGGAGGAAACCCACGCGGACACGGGGAGGACATGCAAACTCCACCCAGATGGGGATTCGAACCGGGAAACCCTAGTGCTGAGAGGAGAACATGCTAAACCACTAAGCCTCCATGCCATCAGTAAATGTTTTATTCATTAAATTTAATTTATTAAATCATTCATTCATTCATTATCTTCTGCTTTATCCTCTATTAGGGTCGGGGGGGGGGGGTTCCCCATGCCCATCCAGGGGAGAACGTTTCAGGCGCTGGGCAGATACACCCAGGACAGGGGGGCAATCTATCACTAGACACACACTCACACACACAGACACACTCTATATGGGGCAATTTGGAGAACTCAATTGATTAATCCATGTTTTTGGACTGTGGGAGGAAACCGGAGAACCCGGAGGAAACCCGCGCAGACACGGGGAGAACATGGAAACTCCACCCAGATGGGGATTCGAACCGGGAATCCCTAGTAATCAGAGAAGAACATGCCAAACCACTAAGCGACTGTACCGCCTTTATTAAATCAAAGGCAGAATTTATAATTTCGTCTCTATTTTAATTCATTGTGCTTCGCAGACGCAGGTTCATCCACCGGTTCTGCGCTCACGCCGCCGGGTCCAGACTCCGAGGTCACGCCCGCCGCCTTCCAGGAGGTGGAGGAACATCCCCTCGCTGCGGAACACCCCGCGGAGCTCACAGGTTCTTTACACTGCATCAGGAACATCGGATTAGGATTAAGCACCCACATCAAAGGCTACACGTTCCTCCGTGAGGGCGGCGTGTTAACGTGGAACGCTGCGTAGAACGCAGACCGGTGTCATGTGACTCACAAAGCATCAGAACCCTGAAGAACGTTTGGAACTTGTTTTTGTGGTCGTTTCAGGTCCCGCGCCCCCCCGCCCGGCCCCCGAACCGATCCCGAGTCCGCCGGAGGAGCGGCGGCAGGAGGTTCCCCAATCCTCCACCGACGCTCCGCGCTCTCGCGGCAGGAAGAGGAAGGTACGTTCCATCACGGAGAACCCGGGGTCTCGCGGGTTCTCGCTTTGTCTCACGAGTACCGGGTCCGTCCCCGAATCTCACCCCCCTTTCCCCTCCGCGTTCCAGCAACCGTCCGAACCGCCACCCGAGGTCGAGACCAGACGGAGCTCCCGCTCGGCCGCCGCCACCGCCACGGGGAAGATGAAGGTAGGAGACCGTCCCGCGTTCCGCCCGCCGGGTGGACGTTCCGCGTTTGTCCCTCTGCGATTAATCGGACGGTTATCTGTGTGGTCCGAAGACGGCGGCGGCGTCCAAGCGATTCGGCAGTAAGGAGGTGGACCGCTCGCTCTACGGGAAGAGGGACTACGCCTCCAAAAACCCGCTGCTCAGCCCCATCGTGGAGTCCACGCCCGCGCAGGCCTGTACGATCGGTAATGCACGACACGCTGAATCAGACTGCCCCCTATAGGCTGCCTGCTACACCAGCAACAGAAAACCAAAGGGAATCCCTCCAGGGTGGAGATCAGTGGTTAGAGTGTTGGGAGTTCAAATCCCAAGTTACCAACATGGGTCAATGAGCAAGACCTTTAACCCTCATTGCAACCCAGGGGGCGCTGTACCAACCCTGTTTTAACCCCAAACAAGTTGGGATGGTTACGTTGGATAGAAGCGTCCGCTGAAATATATATATTCATTCATTCATTATCATCCGCTTTATCCTCTATTAGGGTTGTCGGGGGGGGGGGGGTTCCCCATGCCCATCCAGGGGAGAACGTTTTGGGTACTGGGCAGATAGACCCAGGTGGGCAATCTATCACTGGACGGGCACACACTCTCTATATGGGGCAATCTGGAGAATTCAATTGACCTTGATCCATGTTTTTGGACTGTGGGAGGAAACAGGAGAACCCGGAGGAAGCCCACGCGAACACAGGGAGAACATGGAAACTCCACCCAGATGGGGATTCGAACCGGAAATCCCTAGTGCTGAGAGGAGAACATGCTAAACACTAAGCCACTGTGCCGCCCACAAATATATATATATATATATATATATCGTTCATATAAACGCCGGCGCCGCCGCGGGACGCCGATCGGAGAACGCGGGTCGTCCTGGTGGACTTTTACGAACCCGTTCCGCGGGCGCGCAGAACTCGGTGATTCATAGCTCCATAAATAAAGCGAGACGATGACGGAGCGAGTGCAGGACTCCGAGTCCGCGCGCAGATGCTGGTGTCGCGCCGGCGCCGCCCGTCTGGTCGTTAAACGAAGCGGCGAGCCGCTGCACAGGGTTTATTATTTTATTTATTTAGTTTTAGACCGGTGTGGCACGGTGGCTTAGTGGTTTAGCATGTTCTCCTCTCAGCACTAGGGATTCCCGGTTCGAATCCCCATCTGGGTGGAGTCTCCATGTCCTCCCCGTGTCCGCGTGGGTTTCCTCCGGGTTCTCCGGTTTCCTCCCACAGTCCAAAAACATGGATCAAGGTCAATTGAGTTCTCCAAATTGCCCCATATAGAGTGTGTCTGTGTGAGTGAGTGTGTGTCCAGTGATAGATTGCCCCCCCCTGTCCTGGGTGTATCTGCCCAGCGCCCGAAACGTTCTCCCCTGGGTGGGCATGGGGAACCCCCCCCCCCCCTCCCCCGTGACCCTAATAGAGGATAAAGTGGAAGATGTATGTCTCAGACCGCAGTGTGTCGAGTTTGTATTTATCGTATTAAAACGTTGCGCCGTGCGGTTCCCGACGTTCCCTGCGTTCCCGCCGCGGCGCCTCGCAGCCTCCGCCTGACGCGTTTCGAAAATTGGGTTCCGTCTGCCCGAGTCACAAAGTATTGAAATCCAATCGCTCAGCTCACGTTCCGGGGGCGCCGGGTCAGCGCCGCGCGCGTGGCAGTCCGTCCTCCGGCGCCGCGGGGACAGGGGACCGGCGGGGACGCACACGGGTCACGCGTCTGAGCACGGCAGAAAATTGGATTGGATTTGAGCGGCGAGCGCCTTCACACTAACGCACCCGGGCCGTTCAAATCCGTCCTCTCGGTGGCTGGGAGAACATGCCAAATTCCAGCTCTTCCCCGAAATCTGATTCGCGGCGAGAGTGAAAGGCTCGGATCAGAATTCACAGACTCCTGGCCACGTAAACGAATCGTCTGCTCACACTCAGAGCAAGACGCAGCGTGAGCGCCCCCATCAGGCCGCTTCGAGCACTGAGTCGGTATGTCGTTTCCGATCACGTTAATGACAGATGCAGGGATAGGACCCAGCTATGAAGGCAGTGATGAGATGTTTAATTGGATTTGTTTGTTACGTGGCGACACGGTGGCTTAGTGGTTTAGTATGTTCTCCTCTCAGCGCTAGGGATTCCCGGTTCGAATCCCCATCTGGGTGGAGTTTCCATGTTCTCCCCGTGTCTGCGTGGGTTTCCTCCGGGTTCTCCGGTTTCCTCCCACAGTCCAAAAACATGGATCAAGGTCAATTGAGTTCTCCAAATTGCCCAATATATAGTGAGAGTGTGTCTGGTGATGGATTGCCCCCTGTCCTGGGTGTATCTGCCCAGCGCCCAAAACGTTCTCCCCTGGATGTGCATGGGGAACCCCCCCCCCCCCCACCGCGACCCTAATAGAGGATAAAGTGGGAGATAATGAATGAATGTTTGTTACATCATCAGAAATCGAGAGAGTAACGCAGAACCCTAACGATCCGCAGGTTCAGAACCCGTCTGCGCTCCGGCGTCCTCCGCCACCCGCCTCTCGGCTACAGACGGCCTGCTCGCCGCCGCCACCATGTGGCGCCAACGCTTCCTACGGCGGGCCGAGCCAGCGCCCAGCCTTCCCCAAACAGTCGCCCAGGTGAGTGCAGGTCAGCCCACCAGAGGGTGCCGCCGCCGCAGCTGGAACGCGTCCAGGTCATCGACAGCGTCCGAGACGATCCGTTCAGTCGACTCCCACCGCGAGGAGGCCGCGCCCGCGCCCGCCGGGAAATCGAGGCAGCGACGCGGCGGAAACGGGAAAAGGGGCAGGAGGAGCCAGGGGGCGGAGTCAAGCTCCGAGGAGAACCCGCCCGATCTACAAAGAGAATGGGAGAGGACCTGCGAGGAGACGAGCGCAGCCTCGGACACCGCGGAGACGCCAGGCGAGGAGGACGATTTAACCCCCCGAAACGAGGCCGCACCCGAGACGCTCGCCGGGGGGACGCAGCCGGAGCTCCCGGAGAACCAGGGACCGTGGCCGGAGCTCCCGGAGAACCAGGGACCGTGGCCGGAGGACGACTTCAACATCGAGGACGTCCTCAAACCCGTCGCCAAGAGCCGGGTGTCGGTGCGCCGCAGCCTGAGACACCGCCGCAGCGCCGACGTCCACGCCCAAGGACTGACCTGGGTGGACCACGCGACCCCCGAGACGAAGCGGAGGAGGACGCGCGGCAGACTGAGCGCCGTCTCGCTGCCTCCGTCCGATGCTCCGGCGTCGCAGGACGGCTCCTGATTGGACGGGAGCTCTTTATTTTTAATGATTATTATTTTAATTGGATTGTTCAGAGGGGTCTCCGTCTCCTCGTTATGAAGTGCGTTTGATTAACGAGTCCACGTTTGGTTCGTCCGTTCGGTTCGTGAGATCGCCGTAACGTTTTGTAACGTCTCAAGAACATTAAACAAAAATCTGTTCAGTCGTCGGTTTCGTCTCCGTCTTCGTCTTTTTTAACTTTTACAGACGAAAAACCCAGAGCCTTCGTAACTGCTGATGTAGCCCATAAGCCTCAAGTATCGTAGGGTGTTATAAGTGAATGTCCTGGTGAGACGAAACGATGAAGATTTTTAATATAAAGTAAGTATTAAAAAAACTTTTTAGAACATCACACACACACACACACACACACACACTGCCTTCAGTACACACTCCTGTCTTTAAGGCTTCACTTTATTCATTATCTTCCGCTTTATCCTCTATTAGGGTCGTGGGGGGGGGTTCCCCATGTCCATCCAGGGGAGAACGTTTCGGGCGCTGGGCAGATACACCCAGGACAGGATGCCAATCTATCACTGGACACACACTCACTCACACTGACACACTCTGTATGGGGCAATTTGGAGAACTCAATTCACTTTGATCCATGTTTTTGGACTGTGGGAGGAAACCGGAGAACCCGGAAGAAGCCCATGCAGACACGGGGAGAACATGGAAACTCCACCCAGATGGGGATTCGAACCGGGAATCCCCAGTGCTGAGAGGAGAACATGCCAAACCACTAAGCCACCGTGCCGCCCGGCTTCACTTTAAATGTTCATTCATTCATTATCTTCCGCTTTATCCTCTATTAGGGTCGCGGCGGGGGGGGGGGGTTCCCCATGCCCATCCAGGGGAGAACGTCTCAGGCGCTGGGCAGATACACCCAGGAGAGGGCGCCAATACATCGCTGGGCACACACTCACTCACACAGACACACTCTATATGGGGCAATTTGGAGAACTCAATTGACCTTGAGCCATGTTTTTGGACTGTGGGAGGAAACCGGAGAACCCGGAGGAAACCCACGGGGAGGACATGGAAACTCCAGCCAGATGGGGATTCGAACCGGGAATCCCCAGCGCTGAGAGGAGAACATGCCAAACCACTAAGCCACCGTGCCGCCCGGTTATAAATGAAGCGTAAGGTGGTTGATTACAGGTGGTTTGCTGAATGGTGCCGCAGCGTTCAGGGTTCCGGGTTCGAATCTTCGTGGGATGAACAGTAAACCTTTATAATTCTGACTGATCTCCATTTTCCCGCCAAAATAAGTTCATATCGTCGCTAATCTGAGGCAATTGATCTGTACGGCGGCGTGCTTGCGGTGTGTGACCAGCAGAGGGAGCTGTTGACCAGCATGAACCCGATCCTCATCTCTACAAATCTACAGTTTTCTAATTTACAAACTTAATGTTTGTCACAGACTTCTGAACGCGCGGTTTATAAATATTAAAATAAAACACGCAATAATTCAGCTGTTTATTACAAACTTAATTTAGTTTTTTTTTTTAATGAAGTAAAAGTTTATAAAAGCGGGACTGTAAGTTAAAGAGGTTAAGCGTTTAATAGACGATCAGCGCCATCTGGTGGATTTAAAAGGATTTGCATTTCCATGTTCAACTGCATTTATATTGTTAACGTGATTACACTTATAATAATAATAATAATAATAAAAATAGTTTAATTTTAATCAGCTCTGGATTTTAATTAAGTTAAAGTTAAATAATTAAATGCTGAATTATTAAATGAGCTTCGTTGAAATTCGTAAATTGAAACTTTCAGCAGATGAATAGTTTAGGGAAGGCCCTGGTCTGTTTCTGCATGTTTGTGTTTGAGATGTTTGCAGGGCTGGTCCACGCAGAACCCCGTCCATCGCGTGTGGGATGAATTGGAACTGAGATGCTGAGCCAGGTGTCTGACGTCACAAAGCCTGAGTGAGTTCAAGTTTTTATTTAATGTTGATTAAAGTGACGGGCGGCACGGTGGCTTAGTGGTTTGGCATGTTCTCCTCTCAGCGCTGGGGATTCCTGGTTCGAATCCCAATCTTGGTGGAGTTTGTATGTCCTCACCGTGTATGCGTGGGTTTCCTCCGGGTTCTCCGGTTTCCTCCCACAGTCCAAAAACATGGATCAAGTCAATTGAATTCTCAAAATTGCCCCATATAGAGTGTGTCTGTGTGAGTGAGTGTGTGTCCAGCGATGGATTGGCGCCCTGTCCTGGGTCTATCTGCCCAGCGCCCGAGACGTTCTCTCCTGGATGGGCATGGGGAACCCCACCGCGACCCTAATAGAGGATAAAGCGGGAGATAATGGATGAATGAATAAATGAATGATTAAAGTAACGGGCGGCATGGTGGCTTAGTGGTTTAGCATGTTCTCCTCTCAGCTCTAAGGATTCCCGGTTCGAATCCCCATCTGGGTGGAGTTTCCATGTTCTCCCCGTGTCCGCGTGGATTTCCTCCGGGTTCTCTGGTTTCCTCCCACAGTCCAAAAAAACATGGATCAAGTCAATTGAATTCTCCAAATTGCCCCATATAGAGTGTGTGTGTGTGCCAAGTGATAGATTGGCGCCCTGTCCTGGGTGTATCTGCCCAACACCCTCGCCCCCCCCCCCCCCCCCCCCCGCCCTAGTACCCTAGACCCTAGTACAGGACAATGGATGGAAGTCCAAAAAACATAGATCAAGGTCAATGGAATGCTCTAAATTGCCCCATATAGAGTGTGTGTGTGTGTGTGTGTGTGTGTGTGTGTGTGTGGGGTGGACGGGGTGGTGGTTGCTCACCTCCAGACGGGCGTGCGTGCTGCCCCCCCATCGGTGTCCCGATGCTTATACTAACTGTTTGTCCTCGTCCGCTGTGGGACGGGTGGACGGCGGTGGGAGGGAGGGTGACGGAGGCTTAGCGCCAGAACAATGAGCCCCTTTGACCGAAGCGAAGCCCTCAAGACATGTGGCCTCCTGTCACCGTGGTAACCCTTCCCCCCCCCGTCCCCCCCCCAATGGGACGGCGTGCTAGCTGACAGCTGGGGCGAGAAAGATGGAGTCAAAAGGAACCCGTCTTCTCGCGGCGGCGCGCCCTTTGTTTTGATCTGGATCATCACTTCTCAAGGTTCAGTGTCCTCTGGGTGGGGCGGGTGGGGCGGGTGGACGGGGGGGGGTTCCTCTGACTCCACGCGCTGGGTAACCCTCACACTGGTCCCTACCTAGTGTCCCTATTTAGTTCCCCAATTGCATTTTAGGATCCATAATCATTAAAAGTTAGGGATCTTTTTTTTTTGGGAGCTCAGAGGAAGCAGGTCGCAGCCTCCTTTCATTCCTATTATGTCGTCCAGGACAATCAGCTGGGATAGGACCCAAACATGAGTGAAATGTGGGGCGGGGTCCAATAAACACTTTTGCCCTGGTGGCTTAGTGGTTTGGCATGTTCTCCTCTCAGCGCTGGGGATTCCCGGTTCGAATCCCCATCTGGGTGGCGTTTCCATGTCCTCCCCGTGTCCACGTGGGTTTCCTCCGGGTTCTCCGGTTTCCTCCCACAGTCCAAAAAACATGGATCAAGTCAATTGAGTTCTCCAAATTGCCCCATATAGAGTGTGTGTGTGTGTGTGTGTGAGTGTGTGTCCAGCGATAGATTGCCCCCCTGTCCTGGGTGTATCTGCCCAGCGCCCGAAACGTTCTCCCCTGGATGGGCATGGGGAACCTCCCCCCCCCCCCCCCCCGGCGACCCTAATAGAGGATAAAGCGAATGCATACAGAACCAGCCACGCCTTTTTCACCGACCCAGCGGCAGGACTCTGCAGGAGCGTCCCACGGTGTTTGCGCTGCGCGGCCAGAAGGTGTCGCTGTTGCAGCATCTGTATAGAACCCCAAGTTCTATGCGTCCTGTCCAGTGAAAACAGTTTGGGGAAGGCCCGTTTTTATTTTAACATGACTGCGGGTTCCACTGTAGGTGTGGAGGACATGGACAGGGGGTGTTATAAAGCTCCTCTGACGATCCGTAACGTCCCTAGGTCGTTTTCCTGCGTGCGAGGAGAACATACAAAACTCCCACACAGCCCCCTCCCGCTCTTTTACTCTATTCCTTAAAAAACAAGTGCGCCACCTTCAGTTTCCTAACGTTAATGCCCATTTCATGTTTGATTTTCTATTGGAACCCGATGTCCAGCCTCCCGTTGGGATGGTGACGGTGAACCGGTTGCCGTGTTCCTCTGCCGGGTTCCCGTCGGTTCTCGTCGCGTTCTCACTCTGACCCGGTGGGGACCTCAAACCTTTGGCCACACGTGTGCTTTTCTCTGCAGACTGCCGCGGAACGTCGGTGCGCCGCCGGGTCGCGGTCAGAAGGTCCGGGACCCAAAGATCGAGGGGGTGACCCGGTCAGAAGGCACCCCCTCGACCTTTGGGTCCCGGACCTTGTGACCGCGACCCGGAGGTCATGTTGAAATTAAAAACGGGCCTTCCCCAAACTGTTTTCACTGGAACTTGGGATTCTATACAGATGCTGCAACAGCGACACCTACTGGCCACGCAGCGCGAACACTGTGGGACGCTCCTGCAGAGTCCTGCCGCTGGGTCGGTGAAAAAGGCGTGGTGAGTGTGAGGGATGGCGGCGGATCAGGCGGGCTTTAGGACCGGGCGGGGGGGGGGGGGGGGGGGGGGGGGGGGGCGTGGTCGTGGGCCGACTCACTGTGCTTTGATTTGTGAACATGTCCTTTGATCTGTGATTGGTTACCGTTCACCGTGGCAACCAGATGTAAACACGCGACGCTTTGATGCCAAGGGTGTCGTCTGTCCTGCAAACTGTAACCGTAGCAGGGATAGGACCCAGGCCGTTGGTTCCAGAGCGGCGGTGCTGCCGTTGAGGTTCCTGCAGTCGGGTCCGTCCGGCGTGGTTCTAACTTTTTAATGGGAACCGAAATAAATCTGTCGTCGCCGCCGAAAAGAAAAAAAAACCCCGTCTGGCGTTCCGTCCCGTTCCGTTCGGGGGTGCGAGGGCCGGCCCACCGGGCCATCCGTCTCCAGAGGGGAGACAGGGGAACCGCCGAGGAACCACAACTGGAGCACAATTCCTGGAGGCCTAGGTGAAAGGGGGTCCGCACGGCTGGAGAGAAGACAGACGGGGGGACGGACCGGGGGGGAGGGGAACCGTCCGCTCGCCCGCCATGTAGCCAGAGAGAGAGAGAGGGGGGGGGGGGTTAGAACCACGTCTGCTAAAGCTGAAAACCACTCGCCCTGCCGGCGTCCCAACGGTTCCAAGAACCAAACTTCTTCTGGGTGATCCCAACCCCCCCGTCCACCGGGCTGAGCAGAGAACCGTACTGTAGAGTTCCTCCACGAGTTCCTCCACGAGTTCCTCCACGAGTTCCTCTATGAGTTCCTCCACGAGTTCCTCTATGAGTTCCTCTAGATAGATAGATCGATATAGATAGAATTCCTCTATTAGTTCCTCCAAGAGTTCCTCTATGTGTTCCTCTATTAGTTCCTCTATGAGTTCCTCTAGATAGATAGATCGATATAGATAGAGTTCCTCCACGAGTTCCTCCACGAGTTCCTCTATGAGTTCCTCTAGATAGATAGATCGATATAGATAGAGTTCCTCTATGAGTTCCTCCACGAGTTCCTCTATGTGTTCCTCTATTAGTTCCTCTATGAGTTCCTCTAGATAGATAGATCGATATAGATAGAGTTCCTACGAGTTCCTCCACGAGTTCCTCTATGAGTTCCTCTACGTGTTCCTCCACGATTTCCTCTATGAGTTCCTCCACAAGTTCCTTCACAAGTTCCTCCACGAGTTCCTCCACGAGTTCTTCTACGAGTTCCATTATGAGTTCCTCCACGAGTTCCTCCACAAGTTTCTTCATACCCAACATCATCAAACAGCGAAGAGGAACCATCAGAACACAGAACTTTATGAATGGTATCCTCAGATTTAAAAGTGAAGCCCGTTTGAAAATCCTGCAGCGTAAACATGAACCTTTACAGGAACTCTGGAACCTGTCCCCGGGGCCCGGAAGCTGAAGGGTGAGGACCTCAGTGGAGAACCTCGTGACCGTTGGTGGGGCATTTGTTTTTATTTGGGTGTGACGCAGATTTGGATGGATTACCAGCAGCGGGGCCCCGTGGGGTTCCAGCTCCCTAATTGGGTTGTGAAACGTGAACCATTGGTCCCCGGGGAGAACCCCATAAGAGAACGACTCAGGAGTCACACGGACGCCTCAGGCCTCAGTCTGTCTTCAGATTAATAAAAGAGACAAAGTTCTGACGCTGGATCTGGAAGGTTCCTCTGAAACGATACGCAGAACCAACATCGGTGCCGGACCTCACACCCACTCGTCTGGACGAATGGGTTCAAAGTTCCACCAAAACCTCAGAGACAGCCTCAGCAGAGGAGCCGGAGGACACAGGTGTGTGTCCAACAGTTCATACTGTCTCACAGTCTCTGTTCCAATTCATCCCAAAGGTGTGGGATGAGGGTTCTGTGTTTGTTCCCCTTGCCCTTCCAGGTAAGAACGTTTCGGGCGCTGGGCAGATACACCCAGGACAGGACACACAGACACACACACTCTATATGGGGCAATTTGGAGAACTCAATTGACTTGATCCATGTTTTTGGACTGTGGGAGGAAACCGGAGAACCCGGAGGAAACCCGCGCGGACACGGGGAGAACATGGAAACTCCACCCAGATGGGGATTCGAACCGGGAATCGGGACAGCGGGGGACAGAACCGTGTGGACGAGGTCCAGCTTGTGGAAGTTTCGGCTGTGGGTCGGTGTATGTTTCAGGAAGGGTGTGGCCTGCGGGGGGTGGGTTTGGGGTTTTGGGCGAGTGCCAGCCCCTGCAGGACGCTCGCCGCTTCACACGGACGAAAACAACGGCGGTGGGTTCCACCAACGTCTCCGTCTCCGGTGGACACGGGCGAGCTCGTCAAAACAGGATATCTGTCTCTCTCTGAGTTCCTCTCATAGAACAGGGGGGGGGGGGGGGAGAACGTCCATCCAGGGGAGAACGTTTCGGGCGCTGGGCAGATACAACGAGGACAGGGGGACAATCTATCGCTGGACACACACTCACACACACACACACACACACACACACTCTATATGGGGCAATTTGGAGAACTCAATTGACTTGAGGGCGGCACGGTGGCTTAGTGGTTTAGCATGTTCTCCTCTGAGCACTGGGGATTCCTGGTTCGAATCCCCATCTGGGTGGAGTTTCCATGTCCTACCCATGTCCGCGTGGGTTTCCTCCGGGTTCTCCGGTTTCCTCCCACAGTCTAAAAACATGGATCAAGTCAATTGAATTCTCCAAATTGCCCCATATAGAGTGTGTCTGTATGAGTGAGTGTGTGTCCAGCGATGGAATGGCGTCCTGTCCTGGGTGTATCTGCCCAGCGCCCGAAACGTTCTCCCCTGGATGGGCATGGGGAACCCCCCTGCAACCCTAATAGAGGATAAAGCGGAAGATAATGAATGAATTGACTTGATCCATGTTTTTGGACTGTGGGAGGAAACCGGAGAACCCGGAGGAGACCCACGCGGACACGGGGAGGACATGGAAACTGCCCGTTTAAAGGTTCCATTGGTTCTAATCCGTAGGGTTCTGTGATGGTGTGGACACACGTCAGACCAGCAGAAGGTCTGGAGTCTGGAACCTGATGATCTAAATCGAGGTCATGTGATCATCAGATTTGGGGATACGCTGGTTCTTCGCTGGTTTTTGGAGACACGTGAACTTTGGGGTTCTCGGGACGTGCTGGTCTTGGGAGGTTTGGGAGGAGACCCCCCCCCCCGCTGTAATGACGGTACCATGGGAACCATGGGCGGCACGGTGGCTTGGTGGTTTAGCATGTTCTCCTCTCAGCGCTGGGGATTACCCGGTTCGAATCCCCATCTGGGTGGAGGTTCCATGTCCTCCCCGTGTCCGCGTGGGTTTCCTCCGGGTTCTCCGGTTTTCCTCCCACAGTCCAAAAACACAGTCCAAAAACTGAGAGAGTCCCGGTTCGAATCCCAATCTGGGCGGAGTTTGCATGTTCTCCCCGTGCCCCCATGGGTTTCCTCCGGGTTCTCCGGTTTCCTCCCACAGTCCAAAAACATGGATCAAGGTCATTTGAATGCTCCAAATTGCCCCATATAGAGTGTGTCTGTGTGAGTGTGTGTCCAGCGATAGATTGCCCCCCTGTCCTGGGTGTATCTGCCCAGCGCCCGAGACGTTCTCCCCTGGATGGGCATGGGGAACCAGGATAATGTTCTGGATGTATTCGAGCTGTTTAATCATCAGTCCGGGTTTATGAGGTGACGAGGAGATGAAGGTAATTAGTGACGTCGTTAACCTGCACGTCGAGCCCCGCGCTGCCGGCTGTGATCCGGCTTAATTGGCTGAGAAGAAGAGGCCGTCGTTATTGTTGATGTGGCGCTCCATCGTCAGCGAACGGATTCATCTGATTTGTGGTTGATATCTGGCCTGGCAGCTGTTCCGAGGCCTGTTCTGCAGAGCGACGGCAGATGGTTCCGGCGAGGTGCGAGGTGCGCAGCATCTGCCTTTGATCTTTAAACACCTCAAAGGGCTCGAATTAGTATCCGGCGATTCGGCATTCGCGCACGCACACATCAGAGGGTCAGTTTAATTTATTCAATTATATCCGAACCATGAAGGTGACCACCGCCGGCCCCGGATCTGAGCTTACTCAGAGAACCGCCGTGTCTGTACGCTAACGCCAAAGTTCTCCCATATTCATTATAGTAATAATGCAATGAGGCCGCCATATTGGTCAGGGGAAGGGCAGGGCACGGCACGTGCGATCGGGATACGCACATTACAGCGGCACCACTGGCTGTGATGTGATGTGATGTGATGTAAGGTCAGGCAAAGACATGGCTACACTATGCTTCCACTTGCCCTGACCAATATGGCTGCCGCGTCTCACGATCACACTCTTCTGAAATGCACAGAACAGAGCTGCGAGATTGAAAACATGATAATAAATCCTCATTTCACAACCCTGAGAGAGTCCCGGTTCGAATCCCAATCTGGGCGGAGTTTGCATGTCCTCCCCGTGTCCCCGTGGGTCTCCTCCGGGTTCTCCGGTTTCCTCCCACAGTCCAAAAATACATGGATCGAGGTCAATTGAATTCTCGTGACCCTAATAGAGGAGAAAGTGGAAGATAATGGATGGATGGATGTTAGTACAGTACACGAGTACGTTTGAGTTGCTTATCCATAGGAGTGCCAGTGGGGGGCGCCATTAAAAGTACCTTTGTAAAGCGAGATTTAGTTGTAATGACAAATATGTCCTTTTAAGGAATCCAAAAATACATGGATCAAGGGCAATTGAATTCTCCGAATTGCCCCATATAGAGTGAGTGTGTGCCCAGCGATAGATTGCCGCCCTGTCCTGGGTATATATACCCAGCGCCCAAAACCTGCTCCCCTGGATGGGCATGGGGAACACCCCCTCCCCTTCCCCCTTCGACCCTAGTATGGGATAAAAGTGGTAGATGATTGAAAGAATGTACAACCCTGCGGTGCAGACGAGCGTGTGAGTTAAAGTTAAAGGTTAAAGTCGTAAGGTACACAAGGTACTTTTTAAAGACGCGCTTTTTACGCCTCTGGTCGAAGCTGGGAAAATTGAGCCGGTCCCTAAACGGCGCTCTCAGCCCCTGTGTGTGGCGGGTTGTCCGCTTTAACGCGTACGTTTCCAACACACGGGATATTTTTTTATTGGCAACAATTTTATTGGTGATTTCGTTTCTTTCTTGTTATTTTTTTTTTCTGGTTGTTTTCGAGTTCCGGCTTTTCGCCGCAGTCCCCCGTCTCTTTTCGTTGCAGGGGGAGGGTGTGCATTTACAGACGCTCCCCCGGCGGGCGCCCCTCCCCCCTGTGCGCGCACGGCTCCTGTTTCAGTCAAAGATGGCGGCAGGGCTTCAGACTCTCTCGGGCTCGTCGTTGTTGTTGTTGTCGGCCGCGTCTCCGGCGCCTCCGGCCTCCCCGCCGC
Organism: Corydoras sp. C115; assembly: GCA_019802505.1. Taxonomy (NCBI): domain Eukaryota; kingdom Metazoa; phylum Chordata; class Actinopteri; order Siluriformes; family Callichthyidae; genus Corydoras; species Corydoras sp. C115. The sequence goes on from JAFMOC010000447.1 coordinate 508,733, forward strand.
GGACTGCAGCCCGCAACCCGGTGAGTACCGTCCGTTCCACCGCGGCCGCTCATCGGAACCGCGGCCCGTTCGCTTTCACATTCACACAGAGAGACAGAGAGAGAGAGGGAGAGAGAGACATAGAGACACAGCGAGAGAGAGAGCGAGGGGGAGAGAGACATAGAGACACAGCGAGAGAGAGAGCGAGGGGGAGAGAGAGACACAGCGAGAGAGAGAGAGCGAGAGAAGGGGAGAGAGACACAGAGACACAGCGAGTGAGAGGGGGAGAGAGACACAGCGCGCGCGAGAGAGAGAGAGAGAGAGAGAGGAGGGGGGAGCGAGGAGAGGCCCTAAGTTGTAGTGATGAGTCGGTTGCGAATGATCCGGCTCTAAGAGTCGGCTCCATGATGTGAACGAGAAGAGCCTCGGGGTTTTACACACACACACACACACACACACACACACACACAATAAATGTGATGGCAGCACGGTGGCATGGTGGTTTGGCATGTTCTCCTCTCAGCGCTACAAATTACCCGATCTGAATCCCAATCTGGGTGGAGTCTCCATGTCCTCCCCGTGTCCGTGTGGGTTTCCTCCGGGTTCTCCGGTTTCCTCCCACAGTCCAAAAAAACATGGATCAAGGTCAACTGAATTCTCCAAATTGCCCCATATAGAGTGTGTGTGTGTGTGTGTGTGTGTGTGTGTGTGTGTGTGTGAGTGTGTGTCCAGTGATGGATTGGCGTCCTTGTCCTGGGTGTATCTGCCCAACGTCCCCCCCCCCACCCTGGTACCCTAGACCCTAGTACAGGATAATGGATGTGTGGATATCGAGCCGGGGCGGCACGGTGGCTTAGTGATTGGCATGTTCTCCTCTCAGTGCTGGGGATTCCCGGTTCGAATCCCCATCTGGGTGGAGTTTCCATGTTCTCCCCGTGTCCGCGTGGGTTTCCTCCGGGTTCTCCGGTTTTCCTCCCACCGTCCAAAAAAACATGGAGCAAGGTCAACTGAATTCTCCAAATTGCCCCATATAGAGTGAGTGTGTGTCCAGCGATAGATTGGCGCCCTGTCCTGGGTGTATCTGCCCAAAGTCTCCGTCCCCACCCCTGGTACCCTAGACCCTAGTACAAAATAATGGATGTATGGATATTGAGCCGGGGCGGCACGGTGGCTTAGTGGTTTGGCATGTTCTCCTCTCAGCGCTGGGGATTCCCAATCTGTGTCTGCGTGGTTTTCCTCCGGGTTCTCCGATTTCTTCCCACCGTCCAAAAAAATGGATCAAGGTCAGTTAAATTCTCCAAATTGCCCCATATAGAGTGTGTGTGAGTGCGTGTCCAGCGATGGATTGGCGCCCTGTCCTGGGTGTATCTGCCCAACGTCCCCCCCCCCACCCTGGTACCCTAGACCCTAGTACAGGATAATGGATGTGTGGATATCGAGCCGGGGCGGCACGGTGGCTTAGTGGTTTGGCATGTTCTCCTCTCAGTGCTGGGGATTCCCGGTTCGAATCCCCATCTGGGTGGAGTTTCCATGTTCTCCCCGTGTCCGTGTGGGTTTCTTCCGGGTTCTCCAGTTTCCTCCCACAGTCCAAAAACATGGATCAAGGTCAGTTAAATTCTCCAAATTGCCCCATATAGAGTGTGTGTGTGTGAGTGAGTGTGTGCCCAGCGATAGATTGGCGCCCTGTCCTGGGTGAAAAGCAAGAGAACCTGATGGAGGCGCTAGTGTGCATCCTTGTTTTTATAGTTTATTTTTGTCGCAATCTGTTCCATGATAAGTATGTACATAAAACCCTGTTATTAAACATAATTACAGTAGTAATTAATTTTACACATCATTTGGTAATTAACTGCTAAAAAAAAAAAAGTCAAGGGAGCCACTTGGGAGCCTTGAGAGCCGAGCCAAAAGAACCGGCTCACTGAAAAGATCCGGAATGCCCATCACTACTAAGTAGGACGCGATCGCGACGGCTGCGTCCCAAACCGCGCCCTAACGCACTCCCCCCTTCGGTCCGCCCGCCGACAAAACGCAAAGCGCACTACGCTTGTGAGTGTGTACGCGATTCGGGACGCGGCCGAGCTCGCCTGCGTCCGTGCCTCCGTTCGCATTGATCTGGGTCGTGTCCCAATATCGAGCCGCTCGACTGATGTATACGTCGATCTAGTGCCCTTGCGAGCTAGGCTGGATGGTGAATTTGGGAACGCGGCCGATATACGCTGACAGACTGCACGTCAACAGAATCCTGAGTGCACTACGAAGTGTGTCAGTGGGTTACAAAGTCATCCCACAGTCCAAAAACATGGATCAAGTCAATTGAGTTCTCCAAATTGCCCCATATAGAGTGTGTGTGTGTGTGTGAGTGAGAGTGTGCCCAGCGATAGATTGGCGTCCTGTCCTGGGTGTATCTGCCCAGCGCACGAGACGCTCTCCCCTGGATGGGCATGGGGAACCCCACCGCGACCCTAATAGAGGATAAAGTGGAAGATAATGAATATAAGAAAGGTATGGAGCTATAGACACAGTGAGAGTGTAATGTAGGGGCATGGAAACTCCACCCAGATTGGGATTCGAACCGGGAATCCCTTGTGCTGAGAGGAGAACATGCCAATCACTAAGCCACCGTGCTGCCCCCTGATTTTATATTCATTCATTCATTATCTTCCGCTTTATCCTCTATTAGGGTCGCGGTGGGGTTCCCCATGCCCATCCAGGGGAGAACGTCTTGGGTGCTGGGCAGATACACCCAGTACAGGGCGCCAATCTATCACTGGGCACACACACACACACACACACTCACACACTCTATATGGGGCAATTTGGGGAATTCAATTCACCTTGATCCATGTTTTTGGTCTGTGGGAGGAAACCAGAGAACCCGGAGGAAACCCACATGGACACGGGGAGGACATGGAAACTTCACCCAGATGGGGATTCGAACCGGGAATCCCTAGTGCTGAGAGGAGAACATGCTAAACCACTAAGCCACCGTGCCGCCCCCTGATTTTATATTGTATATTTAAATTCAGGCTAAAAATAAATTTCTTAATTATGTATATGTTGGTATTTTTTTGTAAATGTTAATTAATTTATAAATTAATTTAGTTTGTTTCGTTTAAATGGTGATGATTTAAATACGCGCACACAAACAAACCGTATTGTTTTCCTGTGGAATGCACTGTGGGCCTGGTTCCTTTTGGCCGAGCGCCAAACCGTCTCCCTCCGCCCTCGATAGTGTGTCAGAGTAGCGCGCGCCCCACGTGTCGCCGTTTCTATTTTTAGCGCCCTGCGTAGTGCGCGCTGCGCGATTTGGAACGCGGCCCTCGTCCCTCCGCCGCCGCAAGGGGAAGAGCGGAGGGAGGGGGGGGAAAGGAAGTAGGAAAACGGGGAGGATGCGGCGGCGCGCTTTGCGTAACGGAGACCGAACCTCGCCGGGATTCGAACCCGCGTCCGGGATTCGAACCCGAGCCTCGGATTGACCGTCCCGAACGCCCCGTCGAGGAGTGTTGCGCGGGGGCCAGGCGCGGAGGTAACCCGGCTCCCTCGCGCCCGTCGTCCCGCTTTGTCTCCCCCGCAGGCCCGCGGCTCGCTCGGTGGGAGATCCGCGCTAGCGTTAGCTTAGCATAAGCCAGCAGGCTACCGCCGGCCCCCGGGGGAAGAGCCAGGGCAAATCTGCCCCCGCCGCGGGGCATTCTGTTCGAACCCGCTCTGGAGGATCGAACGCGGCGTCCGGAGCGAGGGGTGGGTGTGTGTGTTTTTCGGGGTGGGGGTAACGTAGCGTCCGTGTTTTTGTGCGGTTAGCCTCGATGCTAATGTAAACACACCGAGCTGAGGGAGGGAGCTGCCGAACTGAAAACACACACCAGCTCCACCTGCCTCCTCCAACCGCCTCCACCAACACTCCAGAGTGTGTGTGTGTGTGTGTTCTACAGTCACCGTCGGGTGGTCCGGGGCTGGGGGACGTACGTGTGTGTGTGAGGGAGAGAGAGAGAAAGGTAGAGAGAGGTTGTTTTGGTTTGAACCTTAAGCTTTCAGGTGGATCCAGAGAACAGAGCTGATGTTCAACTTCCACACAGAAAAATCAGCTTGGTTTCATCTGTAAACAGCCCGACATGTCCTCACACCAGAGAGAGGGCGCACGGCGAGGTCGGAGGGGGTTTAGGGGGGCACTGGGGGGTGTTTTGGGGATGTTTTGAAAGAGATTTTCGAGGGTGTTTGGTGGGGTATTAGAGAGTTTGTATGGGGACGTTGGACGGTGTTTAGGGGGTGTATGTAAAGGGATATTGGAGGGTTTTCAGTGGGGTATTAGAGTTTTTATGGGGATGTTGGATGGTGTTTAGGGGGTGTATTTAAAGGGGTATTAGAGGGTTTTTAGGAGGACATTGGAGGAATTTTAGAGGGTGTTTTTAAAGTGTTTTTTTGAGGGTGTTTAGTGGGGTATTGGAGTTTTTGGACGGTGGGGTATTAGATGTTGAACGGTGTTTAGGGGGTGATGTAAAGGGATATTAGAGGGTTGTTAGGGGGACATTGGGGTGTGTTTTGGGGATGTTGGAGGGATTTTAGAAAGTGTTTTAAAGACATGTTAGATGGTGTTTAGTGGGTGTTTTTAAAGCGATTTTAGAGGGTGTTTAGTGGGGTATTACAGTTTTTATGGGGATGTTGGGTGGTTTTTAGGGGGTGTATTTAAAGGAATATTAGAGGGTTTTTAGGGGGCACATTGATGTGTGTTTTGGTGATGTTAGAGGTATTTTAGAGGGTATTTAGGGGGATATTAGAGGATGTTTTTTAAGGCAATATTAGAGGGTGTTTAGTGGGGTATTAGAGTTTTTATGGGGATGTTGGACGGTGTTTAGGGGGTGTATGTAAAGGGATATTCGAGGGTTTTTACGAGGACATTGGGGTGTTTTTTGGTGATGTTAGAGGAATTTTAGAGGATGTTGGTGGGTTTTTAGGGGGATATTAGAGGAATTTGACAGTGTTTTTAAAGCGATGTTCGAGGGTTTTTAGGGGGTGTATTTAAAGGGATACTAGAGGATTATAAATAGGACCATTTCAAAATCCCAATGAGGTTTTCCTCTGTTTATTGTCAGTGTATCTGTTGGACTGGGTCCCTTTAAAGACCACAGGTTTTATTTAGGTGTTGATCTACATGAAACTAGTTTTGTATGTCGGTTGTTTTTGCTTCATTTTATCCTTAAATAGTGTTTAAAGTGTTTAAGATGCTTTAAACAGGGGTACAGACGGATTTATTTATAATAAGATAAGGCTCAGGATGTGCACACACACACTGATTTTAATATTTTAGATTTATATAAAGTCTTCAGTCTCGTGTGGAGTGAAGACTAACGTTGACCTTCTTTCTCACGCAGGGTTTCAGATCATAAGATGTTCAGCCATCACAGCGTTCGGGAGTGACCGTGTTCTGGACCTGCGTTAGAACCTCCAGTTAATCCTCCATCACCCGGATAACCTTCCCCTCCAGGACGTCCGGACCGACGGCCTCTGCGGCTTCGCCGGGCAGAAACCCGAAACGGCCCGCTCCGATTGGCCCGCCGCTTTTTTTCCCCCCCCCCGGGTCAGAAGAGGAACGTGAACTGGTGCGGGTTCGAAGGCCTGTTAGACTTTTCTGGGAGTTGTTTCATTTCTCTCGTGTGGATCGAGGGCACGGGTGACTCCTGGGGCAGTCGGATACATTTTTGGGTTGGGGGGGTATTGGGGGGGGGAATCTAAAGCTTATGCTATGGTGATCAGCCTCCTCCTTGGTTCCTTTCGCACCGTCTTCGAGGGATTTTCCACCCGGGATAAAGGATAGTCGACCAGAACCCAGGAAGGAGGGAGGGAGGAGGACGAGGAGGCGGCTCCTGGGCTGCCGAGGCCGCTGTCCCATCGAGTGTGTTTACCCCCCCCCCCCGAGCGCAGACATGGTGAAGCTGGCGAACACGCTGTACACGGCCTGGATCCTGGAGGCCATCAAAAAGGTGAAGAAGCAGAAGCAGCGGCCGTCCGAGGAGCGCATCTGCAACGCCGTCAACACCTCGCACGGCCTGGACCGGCAGACCGTCCTCGAGCAGCTGGAGCTCAGCGTGCAGGATGGCACCGTCCTCAAGGTCACCAACAAGGGCTTGAACTCCTACAAGGACCCCGACAACCCCGGGCGCCTGGCCCCCGGCAAACCCAAAGGCACGGCCAGCGCGGGGTCGGGCGGCGTGCCCAAGAAGTCGTCGCTGGACTGGAACAAGCTGATCCGGCGCTCCCTGACGGGGCTGCACGAGCCCGACGGCTCGTCCCTCAAGAGCATCGAGCGCTTCCTCAAGTGTCAGGCGGACGTGGCCAGCCAGCTGACGGGCAGCGCCGCGCCCAGGATCTTCCACCAGCAGCTCCGCGTCGCCCTGAAACGGGCGGTGGCGCACGGGCGGGTCGTGAAGCACGGCCCGCTGTTCCGGCTGGCCGGCGCCGGCGACGCGGGGGACGGCACGGACGGGCAAGTCACGCTGGAGTCGCTGCCTCCCGTACAACCGCTGCCACACGAGAAAGATCGGGTGAGTTCCAAAACACGGCGTCCTCATCGCACTGCTGCGGGTGCGCCGCACTGTGATGTCATAATGCAAATATATATATATATATATATATATATATATATATATATATATATGTGTACATCCATTATCTTCCGCTTTATCCTATATTTGGGGGGGGTTCCCCCATGCCCATCCAGGGGAGAACGTTTCGGGTGCTGGGCAGATACACCCAGGACAAGGACGCCAATCTATCGCTGGGCACACACTCACTCACACACACACACACACACTCTATATGGGGCAATTTGGAGAACTCAATTGACCTTGATCCATGTTGTTGGACTGTGGGAGGAAACCGGAGAACCCGGAGGAAACCCACGCGGACACGGGGAGAACATGGAAACTCCACCCAGATGGGGATTCGAACCGGGAATCCCCAGCGCAGAGAGGAGAACATGCCAACCACCAAGCCACCGTGCCGCCCCGGCTTGATATCCATCCATCCATTATCCCGTACTAGGGTCTAGAGTCTAGGGTACTAGGGTGGGGGGGGGGGGACGTTGGGCAGATACACCCGGGACAGGACGCCAATCTATCGCTGGGCACACACTCACTCACACACACACTCTATATGGGGCAATTTGGAGAATGCCGTGTATGTATGTGTAATAAATATATAATACACACCAGCCACGATAAACAATGTGGAACCGTTGCAGTTTTAGGACCAGAGGTGTTTCCCCCCCGATTTCTCGCGTGCAGAACACGCGCATCGGCGCTTTCTCGTGGCACGCCCCCCTCACCCCCCTGTCCCCCGGTCCCGCGTGCGGCGAGTTCCACGAATAGCTCGCTCTTCCTTTACTGAAAATCAGCTGAACCACGCAGATGTGGCAGAAGCGGAAGTCTCCGGCGCTCTGTACGTACGCTCGCGTACCTTTTTAAACGTTTCGGTTTCACTCGTCCTCAGAGCGCCACTTCCTCTTCTTCGTGCCGCGGTGTGTGTGTGTGTGTGTGTGTGTGTGTGTGTGTTTTCGAAAGGTGTCTTTGCGGGGAACCGATCCGAATAATGACGCCGGTGATCTTTAAATTGGCTCCTTTGATGTTGTTTTTGTTTTGGAAACGAGGCGTTCACAGTAACACCGCGCCACCATCTCCGTTTCACTGTAGTACTGAGCATCATCCACCACCTTAGAATCATCCACCACCTTAATGAGACCTGCACGGTGGACCTACAGTCTGTAATTCCATCCGTCAATCCATTTATCTTCCGCTTTATCCTCTATTAGGGTCGCCCATCCAGGGGAGAACGTTTCGGGCGCCCGGGACGGGGGAAATCTATCGCTGAGCACACACTCACTCACACACACTCTATATGGGGCAATCTGGAGAATTCAATTCACCTTGATCCATGTTTTTGCACTGCGGGAGGAAACCGGAGAACCCGGAGGAAAGCCACGCGGACACGGGGAGGACATGGAAACTCCACCCGGATTGGGGATTCGAACCGGGAATCCCCAGCGCTGAGAGGAGAACATGCCAAACCACCAAGCCATTATGCCGCCCCTGTCTGTAACTATAGAATTATAATGCTGATTATAATATTAAATGAGCGTCGGTGTGCGGTCTCAAAAACCTGGAAGGTACCTGACGCCGTCTCCGGCGCAAGCACGTGTGTGTGTGTGTGTGTGTGTGTGTGTGTGTGTGTGTGTGTGTGTGTGTGTGTGTGTGTGTGTGTGTGTGTGTGTGTGTGTGTGTGTGTGTGTGTGAGCCGCTGATTATGCCGTGATCCAGCGTTAGGATCTCAGGCCGCGAGTGGGCGTGCCGCTGACATTTTGGCGCGCCGGCCTCCGCCGCCGGCGCACCAGGAAAGATCTTGGCAAGATGTCGGCGTGGCGATCGCGCCGGGGCGAGACCCAGACAATGCGCTGGCACGGGGGCCGGGCCCCGCCGCCAGGAGTCCCGCTCCGGCACACACACACGCGGCCGAGGCGCTGAGCGGGAAACAGGCGAGGGGAAAGGGGGGGTAAGGGAAGGGAGGGATGAGCGGGCACGGAGAGGGAGAGAGGCGAGGCCACATGGTTCTCACATCCTGCCGAAGCTGGTCGCCAGCTGCGCTCCGTCGGAGAGGTGGAACAGGCGGCACTCGGAGAACCCCCGGGTTATACCCCGTGCCCCGCTGGTGGGGGGGCATACGGAATGGGGATCCGCGCGGCGTTTCGGTTCTTTCGAATGAGTTTTAAATACGCCCGCCGTCCGGAGGTTAACGTCCGGCCGCCCGCCCGCCCGCCGTCCGTGCCCGCGGCCGGGGCTTCCGTCAGGCCAGATCCGGTCTGCGGTGGTATGTCTGTGGGCTCCAGGCTGTCTCTGTCAGAACAATGCCACGCCGAGCATCCACACGAGCTGGCACCTCCTCCTGGGTGTGTAGTGACAAGTGTGTATACACACACACACACACACACACACACACACAGTCTAGCCCCTGAATGCATGCTGAGTTAAGCTTCATCAGCTTCTTTACATAATTATACGCTAAACCATTAAAACCGAGCCGTTTCATTGGCTGCCGTCATTTTGTCTGTTGTGATATTTGATTTATTGACGTTTATAATAATGTTACTATTATGATATCATATGGGCGGCACGGTGGCTTAGTGGTTTAGCATGTTCTCCTCTCAGCACTACGGATTACCCGGTTCAAATCCCCATCTGGGTGGAGTTTCCATGTCCTCCCCGTGTCCGCGTGGGTTTCCACCGCGTTCTCCGGTTTCCTCCCACAGTTTAAAAACATGGATCAAGTCAATTGAGTTCTCCAAATTGCCCCATATATAGTGTGTGTGTGAGTGAGTGTGTGTACAGTGATGGATTGGCGTCCTGTCCTGGGTGTATCTGCCCAGCGCCCGAAACGTTCCCCTCTGGATAGGCATGGGGAACCCCCACCGCGACCCTAATAGAGGAACCTTGGGTTTATGAAAGCCACTATATAAATTTAACATCCATCCGTTATCTTCTGCTTTATCCTCTATTCGGGGGGGGGTTCCCCATGCCCATCCAGGGGAGAACGTTTCGGGCGCTGGGCAGATACACCCAGGACAGGGCGCCGATCTATCGCTGGACACACTCACTTACACACACACACTCTATATGGGGCAATTTGGAGAACTCAGTTGACCTTGATCCATGTTTTTGGACTGTGGGAGGAAACCGGAGAACCCGGAGGAAGCCCACACGGACACGGGGAGAACATGGAAACTCCACCCAGATGGGGATTCGAACCGGGAATCCCTAGTGCTGAGAGGAGAACATGCCAAACCACCAATCCACCGTCCCACCCCCTACATTTAACTTGTTGTTATTATTATTATTGGTTGTATAAACACTATAAAGGTTCTCCTCGAACCCGGTACCTGTGCAGCTTTTTGATGATGACCGTGAGCGTGATGCGAGCATGCCGACGGTTGCTATGGTGACATTATTTAGACTTATTTTTTTTTATAAACTGAACATCGTACAGGATTTTTTGGATCTGTCACCGTGCACTTGGTTCCCTTATGGTTCCCATGTAATGGAAAAAAAAAAAAAAAAAGGTTCCTGCCCGGCTGTACACCACGTCCCAGGAACCGTCCCTCGAAAGCGTGCGCTTTATTTTCGGAGAATTCGTCGCCGCGCCGCCCAAACGGACGGATCGATGGCGGCTTTGTCTCGGGGATTTCGGCGCTCACATCCAGTTATTGCATCACGCCTCTCTATTTAATTCTAATTCCCCCCCGATAGCAGGGGTCACTGCCGGGGCAGTGGAGGGGGGTGGTGGGGGGGGGGGTCGGGGACAGAGTCAAACGGAGGTCATGGACGCGTGTAGGAAATCTAAGCCTTGTTTTTGTGATGTCGAGCCGGCGGCGGGACGTCCGTGACGTCAGGCCCGTGCGCCGTAGTGGCAGCCGCGTGACCTCGGCGTCACCTTTCCGCCGCCGCCGCCGCGGGGGTCCGGGGTCAGTCCCGGGACGTGTGAGAATCCGGAATATCAATTTCCACGCTTCTGCGTTATGTAACCGCAACGGAGCTGATAAGCTCCATGTGACCGAGCGCAGAGCTTTAACGCTGTACGCGCGCCTTTTAAAGAACTGCGCCTCCTCCTGGTCACTTCGTTTTATAACCGCTTGACATTGGGGCCTATCCCGACACCACGTTTTTGGCCTTGATTTGAACTGGGATCTGAATTGTGGTTCTTTTAAGGTGGTTGAACAGTTTATTCATAAGAGTACATGGTGGGGGCAGCACAGTGGGTTAGTGGTTGACATGTTCTCCTCTCAGCACTAGGGATTCCCGGTTCGAATCTCCATCTGGGTGGATTTTCCATGTTCTCCCCGTGTCCGCGTGGGTTTCTTCCGGGTTCTCCGGTTTCCTCCCACAGTCCAAAAACATGGATCAAGTCAATTGAGTTCTCCAAATTGCCCCATATAGAGTGTGTCTCTGTGTGTGGGTGAGTGTGTGTCCAGTGATAGATTGGCGTCCTGTCCTGGGTCTATCTGCCCAGCGCCCGAAACCCTGCCCAGCGCTCTGGATGGGCATGGAGAACCCCCCCCCCCCCCCCCCCCCCGGTGACCCTAATAGAGGATAAAGCAGAAGATAATGAATGAATGAGTAAATGGTGGCTCCTCCATTTACACAAATGATCCGAATGTGTGCCCCCTTGTCGAACCCGCGCACGGTTAAGCACATAATCCCCCCCACCACCACCACCCTTCAACGTAGACATATACTGGAACTTCATTACCTCCTAAGATTAAACAAAACTTAAACATTTTCATTGTGTTATGGCGTGCGTTGTCTTGGTTTAACGTCACGCGGTCGTATTTTGCGTTAATGGCGTGTTGTCATGCGCTCATGGGCGTCAGGTCGGGCAGCGGGTTTATTTCGGTGCTTGTGTCTTGTCGATAAACATCTTGAGATGTTAATTCACGTAAAAACGAACGCCATCATGAGGTTGGCTCGTCCCGCGGGCTTCGACCTGCGGCGCCGGACTTTAAAACCTCCAAAACCTTCAGGCTGATGTGATGAAGAAGCTCTCCAGTACGCTGGAGGATTCCCTAAAACGACCCCCCCCGAGGGTGACGAGGCTCACGGTGTTGTGATGTGTGGAACCCTGATTGTTAGGTTATCACCGGGAGGGAGGTGCGAGCATCATGGCGGAACGTGTTGGTCAGGGCTCAGCACAGCGGAGCATCACGATCGAGGCGGGAAGGTGGAGAGAGAGAGAGAGAGAGAGAGAGCGAGGGACGCGAGTGAGAGAGATGGATGGCACATGTTAATGAGATCCTTGAATGGAGCCGAGCCAAGGGCACTCGCATCTTTATCTGACCGTTCCCTAATTCACCGCTCGTTCCCAACTGTAAATAGAAGCAGCCTATTTATGTCGTGCTGTAGGAGCCTAGAGGTGTGACAACAACCTTCCCCCCCCACCACCACCACGCCCACCACAACCCCCACCAAGCTTGTCCAGGAGAGCACTCGTGAGGTCAGACACCGGATGTTCGCCTTACGTGTTCTAGTCACGTTCTGCTCGAGCCGGTCACATCCGAACCGAACCGAGCCCGGCTCCTCCCACCTAACCCTGTGCCGGGAGTCGGGAGCACACCTGAGTTTATACACCTGTGTGTGTTACCTGTGTAATGGTGTCGGGTTCAGAGGTCATTCTTCTTTCCTTTTTACCGGAATGGCAACAATGTAACTGTAGTGTTCACTATGTAATAATAATAAATATAATAATACTGATTGTACTGAACTATACAATTAAAAAAACTTCTTATTCATATATATTAGCTAGATTGCCCCCATCTTATTATCAAATGCCCACATTCCCTTCAACATCGAGTCCCTTGTGTATAAACTTTAAATTTTGTCCCTTCAAAAATATTTTGTCCCTTCAAAAAAAAAAAAAAAAAAAAAAAAAAAAAAAAAAAAAAAAAATATATATATATATATATATATATATATATTATATATATACACACACACAGTCTTTATGCGCATATCACCCTCGTGTGTGTGTGTGTGTGTGTGTGTGTGTGTGTGTGTCCACATGTCCGCATGCAAGAAAGAGAGTATAAGAAATGAACTCTATAAATCACGTTCGCTCTGGCCTGTCTCCTCCCTGCCTGGACCTGTTCTACACTGGCCACACACACACACACACACACACACACACACACATCTACCCCGCCTCATGCACACACACACACACACGCACACACACTCTGTTCTGTCCAACGACCTGACGCACGAGCAGCCTTTCTTTTGTCTCTGTCCTGTCCGGACCTGTTTGCTATTCAATGCTGTATGTAACCAGACAGGAATACCTGCACACACTCACACACACACACACACACACACACACACATACACACACACACACACACACACACACCGGTCCTGTGTCTTAACCTGTTTTGTCTCCATGAAATGTTTAAATCTCAGCTGCACGATTTACACACGTATTCATCATCATCATCATCATAGGACGTAATCTGTGTAAATGATTATAATGATGGAATTAAATAAGCCCCGCCCTAAGTAAAGAAGCCTTAATAACTGCTCTGAGATCAGCGGCAGCGGCATCTCCACCGTGAGCCCTGATTGGTTACCGTGCAGTAAAAATGCACAGGAGCAAATAAACGACTTTCTCTTGCAGCAAACTAAAAATAGGCCGGCGTCCGTGCGACACGCCGCCTCGTCTCCGCCGCACGCCGGGCCGGGGAACGTTTCCCGCTCTGCGGCGGGAGCAGCCCGGAGTCAATAACGTCACCTCGCGGCGGCGCTTACGGTCTTATTACGGCCGTAATGAATATTTAACGAGGGCCGTAAATTAGGGGAACGATGTGAGGGGTATAAATAGCGGTGCGGTGCCAATGAACGCACGTAAACAGAGGCATCCATTAGGGCGTTAATGGGTGAATGTTCGTTTGGGAGCGTTCGTTATTGGAGTTAAATAGCTGAAGGTGTATAAACCCGCCCACGACGTCATGAATTAATAATGAGGGGGGGGGGGTGTTTTAATATTAACGCCTCTCTTACTGTTTGGATCAACTCCTGATTGTCTGTTTAAAACGTTCCGATCTGCGTTTTATTTGTTTTACATACTTAAACATTGGACACTGATTTAGCTGAAGCGGTTTGGCAGGTTCTCCCATAAGTATAGTGCTTTGAAATGGACGTGATGTTTGTATTTGTTTGCAATATGAGGTCCTGAGGCTGCAGCTCTGATTTGGCTCATTGGCTTG
>JAFMOC010000447.1:527500-545000 GCA_019802505.1 Corydoras sp. C115
TCCGGTTCCGTTGCCCTGGGACTAAGTGTGTGTGTGTGTGTGTGTGTGTGTGTGTAGGCTACCTGTTGTCAAAGCGGGAGGGTCAGCCCGGTTCTCCGGAGAAGCCTCTGTCCGATCTGGGGCGTCTCTCCTACATGGCGTACTGGCGCAGCGTGGTGCTCGAGTGTCTGCACGAGGTGCGAGACCGAAAACTGACCATCCGCCGACTCAGCAGAATCACGGGCATCTGTCCCCAGGACATCACCGCCACCTTACAGAATCTGAGCATGCTGGAGCAGCGAGGGGAGCGGTGAGCGGCCACACACGCCACACCCTGACCAGTGCGGGGGCATGAAACGTCCACCACGCCCCCCTTTTTTAATTATTTTATTGTTGTTGTTTTTAATAACGCTGTCTCTCTGTCCTCCGTCCGTCAGGCTGGTCCTGGTTCGCAGGGAGAAGCTGGTGTCCGATCACATGGCGCGACTCCGGGCCCGACCTCGGCTCCTGGAGGTCGACCCCGACTGTTTACGCTGGACGCCGGTCATCGTGACCAACACGGTGGTCTCCGACGAGGACGAAGGGGACGGAGACGAGGACGAGGACGAGGAGGAGAACGAAAGGAAGGAAAGGAGCAGCGAGGTGAGCGCCGTCGGTCTCGGTGTCCTTCTGGACCGACGTGGACGCCGTAAACATTTAATTTTTGTCGTCTGTCGTCCGCAGCAGTTGAGTTCCGCTCACAAAAGTCCGTCACGTCCCTGGAAAGCGAGAGCGGAACGAGACGGCGAGGACAAGAAGTGCTTCCCGACGTTCCCCAACAATCAGAGCTCGCCGTCCTCGTCCCCGCTGCACAACAATCTCCTGAGCGCCGATGCACCTCCACTCCAGGCAAACGGCGAGCGCCGGGGTCGCGGCCGACCCCCGAAGAACTGGCCGTGGGGTAAGGTCAAGGACCAGTCCCGGCCCGGCCCGGGGCGTCCTCGCAAAGCCAGGCCCGAGGAGGACGAGGAGGAGGAGGAATATCCGTCTCCGCGCGCCATCAACCCGGCGTCCATATCGCCGCCGACCCTCTTCGGTTTGGAGGGCGAGCTGAACTCCTCGAGCGACCGGCCGGCGGAGGGGTCGAAGCACGCGGCGATTCCCTCGGGGCGCAGCAGGGGGCGACCCGCGCGGAAGAAGCGGCGCTCGAGCGGCGAGCCGGGAGGGGACGCCCTGCCGCCGCTGCCCTCGGTCGCCCGGCTGAGCGACGCCCTCCTGTTGCGGTCCTGCTCGAGTGAGAGCAGCGAGGAGGACGACGGGTCCAACGACGAGCCGGGCGCCCGCTCCCCTCCCGTCCTCACCAAACCGACGCTAGGCCTCAAAAGGAAGGTGGGGGACGATCAAGTATGTTCTCCCGCGTCCTCGTGTCCGTTATGCATAAATGTCGGTGGTTTTGACGCCTCTAACCTGTTTTCCGTTCCCAGAAGCCCCCGCGGAAGCGGCGCGTGCGCCAGCGGAGCCACCCGCACAGCAGCGTCGTGACCGAAACCATTTCGGAAACCACCGAGGTTCTGGACGAGCCCTTCGTGGATTCCGATTCGGAGCGGCCCATGCCTCGGCTGGAGGAGGAGACGCCGTTCGGACAGCCCCTCCGCTGTTACCCTCCCGCCCGGAAACATACCCTGTCCAAAACTATCCGTCCAACCAGCGTCTCCGATTCTGATGAGGACGGTTAGTATCATCTGTGTGTGTGTGTGTGTGTGTGTGTGGGGGGGGTCGTCTACGGTACGTTTGCTTGTTCTAACTCGGATTTTGGGTTCTGTTTCCCTCCAGATCACACTCCTGTGCTGAAACCCATCACAGCTCTGAGGAGACCAGAGGAGAAGGAGGCGCTGGACAGAACAGAGCCGTCCTCCGTACCCCCGGAGGCCCCGGTGAAGAGGAAAAAGGGGTGGCCCAAGGGGAAGAGTCGCAAGCCCCAACTGTGGAAGCCGGCAGAAGGTGTCGAGGGTAAAGCCGGGGACGCCGGTTCTACGTCCCAGTCCCCGGAGGTTCCTCCTGCACCGAAGGTGAAACGAAAACCCGGCCGGAAACCCCGGAGTCAGCAGATGCGGGAGCGACCTGACAAGGACGAGACGGCTCTGAGCCAGTCTTCGGAAAAGCCGTCTCTGGGAGATCGGACCTGCAAGGTGAGAACCCCGCCGTCCGACCTGGACGGCGAGAAGAGCCGCGACTCGGACGAGGAGGATGCGTTCCTGCGGAAGCTGAGGGATCAGCCCAAACCCAGGCGGCGAGGCCGGCCTCCGAAGAACCCCGTCCTCGAACCTCCCGTCTCCAAGCCGTCCCCCGTCTCCGAGCCGGACGAAGACGAGGACGAGGAGGACGAAGACGGACGGACGTGGGCCGAGGAGAAGCAAAGCCGGCCGCCCTCGCGCCCCTTGTCCCGGGCCTCGGACCCGAGAGCCGCTCAGAACAGGGACGGCGACGTCCCGGGCCAGGAGGAGGAGGAGGATAAGGCGGATGAAGAGCGTCCCGGAAGCAGGAGGACGCTGGCCATCCTGCAGGGCTCCGGGAGCCGGAGGAGTGACGACCACGACGCGGACGACGAAGGCGACGGACAGCTGGAGGAGAAGACGGAGAACGACAAGCGGAGGATAAACCAGGACTCCGAAGACGAGGACGATGACGCGATGGACGACGACGAGGAGGAGGAGCCACCGTCCTCTCCGCGGTCGCCGCCGGTCAAGGAGGAACCGCAGAGCGGAGAAGGTTTTTTAGAGGCGCCGACCAATCAGACGCAGGAGTACGTGAGCAAGCAGGAGGACGGCGATGAGGTTCCGGAGGCCAAAGCGTGTCCCGTCGATGCTCAAGATGAACGGCGGCGGCGGGAGCAGGAGGAGTCCGCCGCGGCCGCCGCCGCCGTGGAGACCGTGACGTCCATCGCCGTTCCTTCAGAGCCTGCGGACCTTCAGCCGCTGGACAAGTCGGTTCTGCTGATGGATGCCGAGAATCCTCACGAGAACCCGGGGTTCAAGGACGAGCTGAGTCATCATGCGCAGGAGCACCACCACCACCACAGCAGCGAGCTGGACCTCGAGACGGTCCAGGCCGTCCAGTCCCTGACGCAAGGGGAGAACCAGGACGAGGAAGCCGAGTCGCACGGCGCCTACCAGGACTGCGAGGAGACCTTGGCCGCCTGCAGGACCCTGCAGAACTACAGCCACGGGGACGGAGAGGAGGACGCCCTCACCATGGTGGAGGAGTGCAGTGCCTCGCAGCACAGCAGTCCCCTTCCCAACCCACCCATGCCCCCCTTAGCCGGTCAGTCGGTGCACTCGGTCAACAGCCCCGGGATGACCCCCGGACCGCTCGAGGCCGGACCCGGTGTCTCGGGGTCGGGGGGAAGCGGCGGAGGGTACACTCAGATAACCCCGGAGCACCCGAGCTCGCTCTCGGCGCCGTCCATGCAGAACATGGAGACCTCGCCCATGATGGACGTGCCGTCGGTGTCTGACCACTCGCAACAGGTGGTGGACAGCGGCTTCAGCGACCTGGGCAGCATCGAGAGCACCACGGAGAACTACGACAATCCCAGCAGCTACGACTCCACCATGGGCGGCGGTGGCAGCGGTGGAAGCGGCGGGGGCAGCATGTCCGTCCCGGGGGCGGCCGTCTCCTCGGCGTCGTCTTCGTCTTCCACGCCGTCCTCCTCGTCCTCGCAAGGCAGCAGCTGTTCGTTCGTCTCCACGTCCGGAATGTCGGCGTCGGGGCCGGCCGTCGCTTCCCAACACGCCATGGGCAGCTGCGGTCTGATCCAGCAGGCCGGCCCGGGTTCCGGCAGCGGTCCGGGGTCCAACGCCTCGGCCGCCGTCCCGCAGCCTCCCCCGCCCCCTCCCCCTCCCGCGGCCAACACGCCCGGCTGCGGCATCAAGTCCCCGCAGAGCTGCGTCATCGAGCGGCCCCCGAGTGCCAGCCAGCCCCAGCAGCAGAACCCTCAGAAGAAGGTTCCCCAACAACAGCAGAACCCTCAGCCCGCGCCCTCGGCCCCGCCGCCGCCGCCCCCGCCTCCCCAACAGCAGTCTCTGTCGCAGTGCAGCATGGGAAATGGCTTCGCCTCCACGCCCATGATCATGGAGATTCCCGAAAGTGCGGGGAGTGCGGGAGGCGGGCGGAGCCTGTACGACCGCATGGGCCAGGACTTTGGCGCCGGCGGCTACGGTCAGCCCTCGGCCACCTTCAGCTTGGCCAAGCTGCAACAGCTCACCAACACCATCATGGACCCGCACGCCATGTCCTACTCGCACTCGGCAGCCGTCACGTCCTACGCCACCAGCGCCCCCCTGCCCAACCCGGGCTTGGCGCAGCTGGCGTCCTCCCCGCATCCTCCTCTGCCCCAGGCGCAGGCCACCATGACCCCGCCACCCAACCTCAGCTCGGGCTCCATGAACCTCGGCAGTTCCCTGATACAGTGCAACATGCCGGGCGCCAACATCGGCCTGCCGCCGCCCCACACCCAACGCCTTCAGGGACAAATGGCCGCCGTCAAGGGCCACATCTCCATCCGCTCCAAGGCCTCCCAGATCCCGGCCGCCTCGGCGCACCAGCAGCAGATCTACGGCCGCAGCTCCATGCAGGGCTCGCCTCGGACGCTCGCGGTCACGCGGGGCATGGTGACCAACCTCATGCCGACGCCCACCTACAACTCCATGAACATGAACCCGCTGAACGCGGCCATGTCGGCGGGCTACCGCATGCCCCAACCGATGATGAACAGCGGCTACCACAGCAACTACATGAACCAGCCGGCCCAGTACCCCATGCAGATGCAAATGGGCATGATGGGAGGCCAGGCCTACCCGCAGCAGCCTATGCAGCCCAATCACCACGGCAACATGATGTACGCCGGGCCCTCGCACCACAGCTATGCTGGCGTCCCTAAGCAATCGCCGTACATGAGCAGATGAGCGACGGAGACGGAAGGGAACGGCGACGGGCGCGGACTCATTTTACCTCCGTACGGACTCGCCACGCGCCGCGATCCGAGCGTGACCCACTTTCCCGAGGCATCGGCGGCGGCCCCCTCGAGCCGGACGCCCCGTTTCTCGCAGCGATTGTGCTGGCGCCGGAGCCGACGAGACCTGTACCGTACAAATGGGGGAGCTCTTCCTCCCCCCGGTGGCCGCTTCTTCCTCTCAAACTCGTAGCAGAAGAAGAATACTCGGACGCAACCCTCCGGCGACGACATAGGAAGCCTTACCGTCGACGAAAACCGCGGTCTTTGCTCTTATTACCAACAGCCACCGTTTTTTTTTACGTTTTTTTTTTTTGTTTTGTTTTTTTTACGTTTTTTTTTTTTGTTTGTTTTTTTTAAACTTCATTTTCCCGGATGGGCGTCGCCCGTGTCGCCGTCTCGCCTCATGCTTAGTTCGAATCTATAAATATATATGTACGTGTGTTTGGCTATTCTGGGGACGGGGTGGGGGGGGAACCGGGGGGGTGTGGGGGGGGGGAGTTGATCCACACACTTTTGCTCTTATAATCATTCACACACATTCAGTTAGGCTTTTCCGAAACTCCTGAAGAGACCAGGTGGAGGCACTTCTGCGCGTTAGATGGAGACACCGTACCAGTATCCAGTAATCCGCGTCTTCCCAGTTCTCAGTATCAGACCGCGCGTGTCGCGCGGGCCGACGGACGCCGCGGGAGTCGGGCGGGGGGGGGCGTCTTTAAGACATGTCGATTGTAAATATTTTGGTACTCTCCACTTCACAGCACAAAAAAAAACAAAACTCCCGAGTTCCCCCCCCCCGTCACAAACCAAAAACACTCCGCCCCACTCCACTAGAGGGCACTCTAATCAAGGGAGCTTTTTTTTAACTGCACAGTGTACCTCGGCGGACGGGGGGGGGCGCTGTCAAGCTGGAGGGAATATCTGGTGAACTGTGTTACCACACCGCAGGTCCTTTTCTTTGTTTTTTTTTTTGTTTGTTTTTTTGTTTTTTATTTTTTTAAGACACCAGTATCAGAACCGAGGTCCGTGTGTCTGTACAGTCGACCACGAGACACAGCGCGGGTCCTACAGGGACGGGACGCCCGTATAGGACGAGGGGACGGTCGCTTTGTATTCCTTGTAATGTCCAGTATTCAGTGTCAATATGAACGTTCTTAAAGGAAACTGACTTTTTGTTTGATTCGTGTGTTTTTGTTTAATTTTTTAAAAATCTTTTTCGTTCCGTTTAGTTCTCTGAATTTTATCAGACCAGGGCAGCTTCCTTTTATGACACAAGCTGACTCTTTTCGACTTCAACGAAACGTAGAGAGAAGAAATGTTTCGTTGTTTTTTTTTTTTTTTTTTTTTTTTTCTTTTTTTCTATGATATAATATGCGGGGGGGAGGGGAGAAAACCGACATGGATTATTGGTACCGTCATCTTTTTTCCACTTCTGTTTCAGGAGGAAAAAAAAAAAAATCTAATAATAAACCCGACATATTTTTTAGCTCAACTTGGGGTGACGTTATTAAGAAACTCAAAACGTTAAAAAAAAAAAACACAAAAAAAAAAAACGACAGCTCACTTCTTCTAGTGAATGAAGATGCCTTTACCTTTTCATTCCATCTCATCTGTAGAGTTTTCTATCTTTGTGTAGTATAATAAGGCTATTTTAAAACAAAAGGAGATGCTGAATATCTAAAGGTCATTTAGCCCCTTTACCTTTTTCGTTCGGTTTCGTTTCCCCTGGTGTGTACAGGACGACTACCTTCCACCTCTGAGGCATGTAAAAATGAGCTCTGTCCGTCTGTCTGTCTGTTTATACTGCTTCCTTTTTTTGTATCCTTTGTAATTGTACATGGTGAGTTGTAAGCTGCGAGAGCGCGGGTCGACGGGGAGACGAAATGCTCTCTCTTTCCTCCCTGTATGTTTTTTTTTTTTTTTTTTTTTTTTTTTTTTCCCCCATTTATATGTTTCTATTTTTTTTTTCTTTCTTAGCCAGTACTTTCAAAGAACTCTGTACATTTTAACATGAAACAAAATAAATTATGTTGAGCCGTTTCACCTGCTCCTGCATCAGTTTTATTAAGTTTTGTAGTTTGGAGAGACGGTGCCAATAACGCACCGACTACAGGACGGGTTTTGCTAAAAAACATTTTGAAATAAATAAAGATCAGCGTTTTTTGAAGGTGGAGCTGCAAGCCATGGAGATGGCCGCGTGATGTTCCTCAGGACCAAGACGTCTTTAAGGTCTGAGACGCCTTTAACGCGGACACGTCGCAGATGGTGGACATAACCTCGACTGGTTCCCTGGCAATACTGTGCTTGATCACTGATTCACTTCACGTCACGGTTCGGCCTGAGAGAGGGAACCCTGAGCACCCAGAGGGAATAGACAACGGGAGAACATGCAAACAACACATCAAGGACCATGATGAGCGGTGACTGTTGGACCGTGTGAAGGTAATTGAGCTTTATTAGGAAGGTGCTTTATTTTTCTTCTAGGGAGATTAATAGGTTATTGTGAATAATATTTAAATACTTATGTTTCATTATCTCATTAGTAACCTGGTTGCCATGGTGATGTGGATACAACGTGGGACATGATGCGATATCACATTTGAAGTTGTTTCTCTCTTATACATGGTTTGAATTTTTTAAATTTTACACCCAGAGTCTATAGGGGTCCATCGCTGATTTTGGGTGACAGAACCTGGCTCGTAATCGCAGTTCTAATGCATCCCAAGTGCTGGAGGAGATTGTGGTCAGACTGATTTAAAAAAAATAATAATAAAATTTTTCCTTTCCAATCTCTCCCAATAATAATCTATCTGGAACTAATGAACATAGTTTATTTATTCATAAACTATATACAATTATTTATATGTAATATATTTTTCAAGGGACAGCTTAGTGATCCGCACGTTCGCCTCTCAGCGCTAGGGACTCCCGGTTCGAATCCCCATCGGGGTGGAGTTTCCATGTTCTCCCCGTGTCTGTGTGGGTTTCCTCCGGGTTCTCCGGTTTCCTCCCATAGTCCAAAAACATGGATCAAGTCAATTGCATTCTCCAAATTGCCCCATAGAGAGTGTGTGTGTGTGTGTGAGTGAGTGTGTGCCCAGCGATGGATTGGCGTCCTGTCCTGGGTGTATCTGCCCAGCGCCCGAAACGTTCTCCCCTGGATGGACATGGGGAACCCCCCCCCACGACCCTAATAGAGGATAAAGCGGGAGAATGAATGGATGAATTAATATTTTTCCCGCTTAATTTTGATGACGTATAAATTTTACCTCATTTGCACATATATATTTTATTACCTCTTTGATCTTATGGATACATTAGTTCTAGGAGTACTGTGTGTTAAATATAAATATATGTTTAAATCATTTTAAACGTGTTATTCGTAGATACGTGTTTCGTCACATCTTAACAAAAAAAAAAAACACGGACACCATTTTAAGCGTCCACCATTACCAAGCGGCGGAACTACAAATCACGTGTAGCTCTACTCGAAGTGCACTAAGTCGTTGGTAAAATTCTGCGTGTTAAACTCTAATTAGTGCGCACTTGTTTTGGAAACACTGAGTTATTCCGGACACGTCCGGCCGGAGACGTGCCCCAATCGCGTTTGAGAAAGGGCGGGTATTAGGATGCAAGCTTCTGCCTGATTGGTTGACGAATACGTCCGTCTGGGTATCCTGAAATCAAGCCCCGAGCCGGAGGAAGCGTTATTTCATCTCCGTTTAGTCAATTTAATCCCAAAATACGACGCGACCCGACGTTTCCCTGCGACAACAGTAAGCTTTTACCGACTTTTTAATACATTATCTGTAGTTTAGCAGATAGAAAGAAAAAAAATGAAAAGATGAAAGAGAAGTGTTTTGAAGGAGCGGCGGTCACACGGCAGTCGTGTGATGCTTCAGAGAAACGGACCTGCATTTAAAGACTCCGTTCTGACCATTAAACTCCAAATAACGTGGAAAAAAACACGGTGTTATTCACCGTGGAAAGGTTTCCACTGTGTGTATGTAAATATTTAATGTGGTCGGATCGGTTACCTCAGGAAAGAGGTTCGGTGCAGGTGAAACATCAAAGGCCAGAGATGAAGAACCGAATAAACGTCTGAAATTTTTTTTTTTTTTTTTTTTTTTTTGGGGGGGGGGGGGGGGGTTGTAAGGGTCGTGTACTGATGCGTGGTGTGGACGTGCAGTCCGTGGAATTAAGTAAACCCACTTAGAATGAATGCGGCGTTCATGGGTTGGACGAAAAGTTGCGAGCAACTCCAATTATTCATTCATTCATTATCTCCCACTTTATCCTCTATTAGGGTCGTGGGGGGGGGGGTTCCCCATGCCCATCCAGGGGAGAACGTCTCGGGCGCTGGGCAGATACACCCAGGACAGGGCGCCAATCCATCGCTGGGCACACACTCACTCACACAAACACACTCTATATGGGGCAATTTGGAGAACTCAATTGACTTGATCCATGTTTTTGGACTGTGGGAGGAAACCGGAGAACCCGGAGGAAACCCACGCAGACACGGGGAGAACATGGAAACTCCACCCAGACGGGGATTCAAACCGGGAATCCCTAGCGCTGACCTTGGCGCGAACGTGCCAACCACTAAGCCACCGTGCCGCCCAACTCCAATTAATTTCTAATTATTGTGTCTAATTGACTGAGCACGTGTGCTGTGAACCCCCCCCCCGTCCCCCGTCCCTCTGTGATGTAGATGTTGCTCCAAAATGTTCTTTGAAGCATCCTGGCAGGTTGTGAAGATGAAGGGTGAAGGAGAGTTATGACATCACAATCGAGCAACATCCATCCATCTATCCATTATGTTCCTAGGGTGGTGGGTGGGGGGGGAGGGGTTCCCCATGCCCATCCAGGGGAGAATGTTTCGGGCGTTGGGCAGATACATCCAGGACAGGGGGGGCAATCTATCGCTGGACACACACTCACTCACACAGACACACTCTATATGGGGCAATTTGGAGAATTCCATGTTTTTGGACTGTGGGAGGAAACCCACGCCGACACGGGGAGGACATGGACAACTCCACCCAGATGGGGATTCGAATCGGAAATCCCCCAGCACTGAGAGGAGAACATGGTAAACCACTAAGCCACCGCGCCGCCCTAATCGAGCAACATCCATCCATTATCTTCCGCTTTATCCTGTACTAGGGTCGCGGGGGGGGGGGTTCCCCATGCCCATCCAGTGGAGAACGTTTCGGGCGCTGGGCAGATACACCCAGGACAGGGGGCAATCTATCGCTGGGCGGGCACACACTCACTCACTCACTCACTCACACTTTATATGGGGCAATTTGGAGCATTCGATTGACCTTCCATGTCTTTGGACTGTGGGAGGAAACCGGAGAACCCGGAGGAAACCCACGCGGACACGGGGAGAACATGGAAACTCCACCCAGAGCGCTAAGAGGGAGAACATGCCAACTACTAAGGCACCGTGCCACCCTAATCGAGCAACATGCCGAATTTTAAATAGTTGAGACTCGTGGTACGACTGACCCGACACGTCCAGATACTGCAGGGAGCTCGGCTGGAGGCTCCGCCCATTAGATCTGAAACTGAGGTGTCGCAAGATCCACCTTCTGCTTTTTTCTTCCTTTTTTTTTTTTTTTTTTTTTTTTTTTTTTTTTAGTTTTTTTTTTTTAGTTTTTTTTTTAGTTTTTAATTTTTTTAGTTTTTTTTTAGTTTTTTTTTTAGTTTTTATTTATTTATTTATTTATTTATTTTAAGTTTTTAGTTGTTTTTTTTTTTTTTTTTTTTTTTTTTTTTTTTTTTTTTTTTTTTTTTTTTAGTTTTTAGTTTAAAAAAAAAAAAAAATTTAAGTTAACTGAAAAACCACAACTTCTCCGTTGTCCCCGTGTCCCCAGGCCCGGCGGCGCTTCAGGATGATCCACAGCCTGTTCCTGGTGAACTCCACCGGCGACATCTTCCTGGAGAAGCACTGGAAGAGCGTGGTCAGCCGCTCCGTCTGCGACTACTTCTTCGAGGCGCAGGAGCGGGCCAGCGAGCCCGAGAACGTGCCGCCGGTCATCCCGACGCCGCATCACTACCTCATCAACGTGCTCCGCCACCGCATCTACTTCGTGGCGGTCATCCAGAGCGAGGTGCCGCCTCTGTTCGTCATAGAGTTCCTGCATCGGGTGGTCGACACGTTTCAGGTGTGTGCGCCGCCGCCACCCATCGTGATCGATAAACACCGGGTGTAGCCCGAGGTAACACGTCTGTCCTATTTTCCCGGTGCAGGATTATTTTGGCGTGTGCACCGAGGCGGCCATCAAGGACAACGTGGTGGTGGTGTACGAGCTGCTGGAGGAGATGCTGGATAACGGGTTCCCGCTGGCCACCGAGTCCAACATCCTGAAGGAGTTGATCAAGCCGCCGACCATCCTGCGCACCGTCGTCAACACCATCACCGGTACTGCTGAGCCCAACCTCCACCATGTCCTTAAGGTGACCGACCACACTAACCGACCACCCACCCACCCGTCTCCCCTGTGTGTTTGTAACCAGGAGGCACGAACGTGGGCGAGCAGCTCCCCACGGGTCAGCTCTCCGTGGTGCCGTGGCGCCGCACCGGCGTCAAGTACACCAACAACGAGGCGTACTTCGACGTGGTGGAGGAGATCGACGCCATCATCGACAAATCAGGTACCTATCCCGTTCGCCTCGGCCGGGCGGGATGAATCCGGGCGGGGCCTGAGTCTTTGTCTTTGTCTTCGAAGGTTCCACCATCACGGCGGAGATCCAGGGGGTGATCGACGCCTGCGTGAAGCTGACGGGAATGCCCGACCTCACGCTGTCCTTCATGGTGAGCGTGCGTTAACGGCGGGCGCGGTTGTTGGCAGCGGGCGGGCGGGCGGTGTCCTCAGCGAGTCTGTTTCTGTTTCAGAACCCCCGTCTGCTGGACGACGTCAGCTTCCACCCGTGCGTCCGCTTCAAGCGCTGGGAGGCCGAGCGGATCCTGTCCTTCATCCCGCCGGACGGAAACTTCCGCCTGCTGTCCTACCACGTCAGCTCGCAGAAGTGAGGGACGCACGCGTCCGCGCCCGGGTCATCGTCCGCCGTTCGGGTGGTCGTTGTGTCTTCTGACGCGCGTTCTCTGTGTCGCAGCCTGGTGGCCATCCCCGTGTACGTCAAGCACAACATCTCGTTCCGCGAGGGCAGTTCCCAGGGGCGCTTCGACCTGACGCTCGGGCCCAAGCAGACCATGGGCAAGGCGGTGGAGTCGGTGCTGGTGAGCAGCCAGCTCCCGCGCAGCGTCCTCAACGCCAGCCTCACCGCCTCGCAGGGCACCCACACCTTCGACCCCGTCACCAAGGTAACGCAGCGAGCGAGGCGTGCGCCGACCAAACCATGTGGTTGTAATTCTGACGCCGTGTCCGCGAGCAGCTCCTGTCCTGGGACGTCGGGAAGATAAACCCTCAGAAGCTGCCCAGTTTGAAGGGGACCATGTGCCTGCAGGCCGGCGCCTCCAAACCAGACGAGAACCCCACCATCAACATCCAGTTCAAGATCCAGCAGATGGCCATTTCAGGTACCGGGCGTCGCGCGCGTTCCGCCAGCACCGAACTTTGACCTGAATGATGCAAAGAGTAGGTCCAGATATCAAGTACCACATGACGGGATAGGCGGCACAGTGGCTTGGTGGTCAGTGTTAGGGATTCCCAGTTCCGAATCCCCATCTGGGTGGAGTTTCCACGTTCTCGCCGGGTTCCTTGGTTTCCTCCCACAGTCCAAAAACATGGATCAAGGTCAATTGAGTTCTCCAAATTGCCCCATATAGAGTGTGAGTGTGTGTACAGTGATCGATTGCCCCCCTGTCCTGGGTGTATCTGCCCAGCGCCCGAAACGTTCTCCCCTGATTGGGCATGGGGAACCCCCCCCCTAATATAGGATAAAACAGAAGATAATGGATGGATATATGACGGGATAGTCCAGTCGACATCAGATACCAGAGAGATGCTGCACTCTGACCACCAGGTGTCACTGTGTAATCTGCATAGCAACAAGCAGCTGATTGGCTGATTATCTGACGCACGTTTTCTTAAATGATCAGTGTTTTATGGCAACCTGGTGATGATGACTTTAAAATTAGGAGGCAGTAACTTTTATTTTCTATTTGGGGGAAACTTCAGGAAGGCCGGGGCAGAACGAGCCTGGGTTCGAATCCTGAGGTGGGGCCTGCGTGGGGTTTCTGCCACGATTTAAAGTCATGCTGGTGGATGAAGGGAGGATATTAAATTGTTCCGAAATATCATTCGAAATCGGAATTGGAATCGGAAGCCTCAAAGTTGTGTGGAGAACATGCAAATTCCACACACACAAAAAAAAATGGTACCTTCTGCCTGATAATTTAACCCTTTTTGTGGGGAGTTAAAGGCATTAAATATTATATAACCGTTTTATAATTATGTTTAATTCATTCATTACCTTTTTATTAATAATTCTTCTTCTTATCATTTATTAATCCTCTACTAGGGTCCTGGTGGGGGGGGTGTCGGGGGTTGCCCATGCCCATCCAGAGGAGAACGTTTTGGGCGCTGGGCAGATCCACCTAGAACGGGGCGGCAGTCTCTTGCTGGGAACTCTCACTTACACAGACACACACACACACTATATGGGGCAATTTGGAGCATTCATCATTCATCCATCCAGATTGGGATTCGAACCTGGATCCCCAGTGCTGAGAGGAGAACATGCCAAACACAACGCCACCGTGCCGCCTGTTATTAATAAGAATGATAATTGTTATTATTAATTAATGTTATTATTCAACTCCTGATGCTCGACTTGATGGTACCCGACTCCATTTGCACCCTGCATGCTCCCGCTTAGTCCACTAGGTGGTGCCACATCTAGGTGGTAATCGTACAGTCCTACATTCCTCACCGGAGGTCGTCGGGGTTGGCGTTCGGGCGCGTGCCGTCGACGGCGGCGGGTTCGGCGGTCCGGTCCGGTATGGTACGGTCCGGTCCAGTCCGGTCCGGCGTTCTCACAGTGACGCTCTGTTCTCTGCCCCCTTCAGGCCTGAAGGTAAATCGCTTGGACATGTACGGCGAGAAGTACAAACCCTTCAAAGGCATCAAGTACATGACCAAGGCGGGGAAGTTCCAGGTTCGGACCTGAGGACCGGCGGACGCCCAGAGAGAGAGAGACGGACTGGGAGGGGGGGGGGGTCTGGGGGGGGATCGGCCCGAACTTCGACCGGACGTGCCGGTTAGCATGATCTGAGATCGGACGGAGGACGGATGATGGTAACCGGCTGAGCGTCCCGTTCAGACCGCCGGGTGGATGGTGCGCCGCCTGAAAGGTGCACCTCCATTCACTTAAAGGAGGAGCTGATTGGGTGAGATGGGATATGAATGTGTGCGTGTTGTGTGTGTGTGTGTGTGTGGGGGGGGGGGGGGGGTAGGTTGGTTGATGCACCAGATGACATTTAGAATCAAACTGACATTTCTCACACGTCTGCGTCCGTTCCATTTTCAGCCACTAGAGGGAGACAACGACAAAGGAATTCATATAATGAGCTGCATGTCCCTGCAACAATCAGTTACTCCAGCGTTCTAACACTAACTGCAGCATATGGACACCGTATGTGGACACCTACAGGACCCCCTCTTGACCCCCCCCACCCCCCAGTCGAAATTCCAGAGTGTCTCTGTGGAAATTCGACCCTGTTTTTATCCCGGAGTTTACCTTTGTGAGGTCGCTGATGTTCCATCCTGAAACTGTAGGGGTCAGCGTTCCGCAAGCCCGGCCTTAATGGACCTCACGCCGGGAAAAAACACGGGCCTTCCCCAAACTGTACCCTTAAATTTAGAGGCGTTGGTTTAATACACTGATGGAAATAAGACAGAATTAAGGTGGATTTTTAAAAAAAATTCTTCTGTCCTGTTTCAAAGTCAAAATTCTTATTAATTTTTTAAAAATCAGTAGAACGGGACGTTATTTTCGGCTTTTGGGAAGTTTTCTCAAAATATTAACGTAAACAGGAGATCTAAAACAGAGAAAAAAACACTATAAACCGAATAACTCGTGTGTAAACTCGTGGTTCCTTCAGATATCGTGTTAGAATGTTTTGACCGTAAACCTTAAAAACCGATATAATCGTCCAGCCCTCTGTAATGCCGTCCTCTGTAGCTGCAGACTTTTCCACGTCATGGACGTGAATAAACAAAGGTACAGACTGTCCTTATGAAGAGTCATCGACCACCTTAATGATACCGGCTCTGTTGGGTCCTGATTGTCGGAGAACATACCAAAGGGGACAAACGGAGCATGTGGAGGAACAGATGGACCACAGGTTAGAACTCTAGGACAGCGAGAGAACAAATAAGGAGGTGAACCATGCACCCGTCCATCCCTCAGTGTGACCTCCTCGCTCCTCGTGACCGCTCCAGGTCCAAACGTCAGGTCTTCATGGTTTTAACGTATTTATTTTTTGTCCTGTTTAAGGTGGCGGATGTGTGTGTGTGTGTGTGTTGATGTTGCCTCTGTTTTGTGGTGCTGCTGAATAAAACTGAACTTGGATTCCAGTTTGTTAAATGACTTGATTTTGGGCGGGGGGTGGGGGTGGGGTCTGGAAAGGACACCTGTCCCATCATGACATGCACCAATCACAATGTCCTTTCAAAATCTGGCGTCCCGAGGAGACATGGACGCACACTGACCGACGTGTCCGCACAGTCTGGGAATCGAACCCCCGACCGTCTGTAAGGTGCAGGTGCCGATCGCCGCACCACCATGCAGCCTGGCGCAACACTTCACCCTCGACCTGGGTGCTTTATTCGGGCGTTTTGTTGAAGGTGTGACCGAATCGAGCACTCGGCCTGCGTTCTGGACGTCTCTGTGGGAGGACGTGGTGAGGGAACAGTTCCGCAGTTCCACCACGAAGATCGAAGGCCGGGGAACTCGACCGACCCAGGTGGAGTCCTGACCTCGACCCCATCCTGCCCCTCTGAGTCTGAACCAGGGCCACCCCAACATCGGTGTCTGACCTCACATGCTTCTCTGGATGAACCAGTGAGACTTTGTACAGGTACGTTCCAAAAACGTGCAGAAAGCCTCATCGGGAGCGCGGGGGGACGGAACGACGGACAGCGTGAGGTGAGAAAAGTGTTGAATTATTTAATTATTTTTTTAAATTATTTTAATAAAAGTTTAATTAAAAGCCACTGAATATCAGAAGCGGGCGACTGGCTTAGTGGTTGGCAGGTTCTCCTCTCAGCACTAGGGTTTCCCGGTTCGAATCCCCATCTGGGTGGAGTTTCCATGTCCTCCCCGTGTCCGCGTGGGTTTCCTCCGGGTTCTCCGGTTTCCTCCCACAGTCCAAAAACATGGATCAAGGTCAAGTGAGTTCTCCAAATTGCCCCATATAGAGTGTGTCTGTGTGAGTGAGTGTGTGCCCAGCGATGGATTGGCGCCCTGTCCTGGGTGTATCTGCCCAGCGCCCGAAACGTTCTCCCCTGGATGGGCATGGGGAACCCCCCCCCGCGACCCTAATAGAGGATGAAGCCGAAGATAATGAATGGATGAATATCAGAAGCATAATTATTTATTTATCCCCTGAAATACGTGCCACAGATCGCCTCATTCATAGTTCCTAACGGGATCCACAGAGGGAACCTTTTCTAGTTCTTGATAGCTTCCCATCGGGCCAAATCCACCACCTGACCTGAGATTTACAGAGTGTGAAACCTGCCACTGGGTGTATTTACAGGGTGTAGGTCATGTCAATGTGCAGCAGGGGGCAGCTTTGAGTACCACAGAGTGCTTTACTGCACCTTAATAAGGGTGTACTGTCATCCATCCAATTAGAGGGGGAGGGTGTTAAGGTTCCCCATGCCAATGGAGGGGAGAACATTTTTGGGCGCGATTCACCTTGAATCCATGTATTTGGACTGTGGGAGGAAACCCACACAGACATGGGGAGAACATACAAACCACCCAGTGCTGAGAGGTGAGCATGATAAACACTAAGCCACCGTGTGGCCCAATGGTGTATTCATTCATTTATTATCCTCTATTAGGGTTGCGGGGGGGGGGCATAGGGGGTTCCCCATCCCCATCCAGGGGAGAACGTTTCGGGCGCTGGGCAGATACACCCAGGACAGGACGCCAATCTATCACTGGGCGCACACTCACTCACACAGACACACTCTATATGGGGCAATTTGGAGAACTCAATTGACTTGATCCATGTTTTTGGACTGTGGGAGGAAACCGGAGAACCCGGAGGAAACCCACGCGGACACGGGGAGAACATGGAAACTCCACCCAGATGGGGATTCGAACCGGGAATCCCTAGTGCTGAGAGGAGAACATGTGGTGCCGGTGTGTAAGCGTGTGATCCGAGTATCTCAGAATCATCTGCAACCTCCAGCAGCACTGCTGTGTCCGATCCACTCGCACCACCACCCCGTAGAACCAGTCCACATCTAACCTCCACATTTCTTTGGTCAGCTGGTGTAGCAGTGAGTGGAGACCTTTGCACACACACTCACACACACACAC
>JAFMOC010000447.1:555000-562500 GCA_019802505.1 Corydoras sp. C115
CGACGCCACCGAGCAGACTGCGGCGCCGCGCCGCCACCGCAGCGCGCTCACACAGTTAGTGAACATCCGTCAGAGGATCGATTGAGCGCACGCACGCGCCGCCCGCACCACCACCCACACCCACACCTCCACCTGCACCCACACCTCCACCCACACCCACACCTCCACCCGCACCACCACCCACACCTCCACCCGCACCCGCACCACCACCCACACCCGCACCACCACCCACACCCGCACCACCACCCACACCTCCACCCACACCCGCACCACCACCCACACCTCCACCCGCACCACACCACCACCCACACCCACACCTCCACCCGCACCCACACCTCCACCCGCACCCGCACCACCACCCACACCCGCACCACCACCCACACCCGCACCACCACCCACACCTCCACCCACACCCGCACCACCACCCACACCTCCACCCGCACCCACACCACCACCCACACCCACACCTCCACCCGCACCCACACCTCCACCCGCACCCGCACCACCACCCACACCCGCACCACCACCCACACCCACACCACCACCCGCACCACCACCCACACCTCCACCCGCACCCGCACCACCACCCACACCCGCACCACCACCCACACCTCCACCCGCACCACCGCTTTAGGACGAGGCTTTGTGGAGCGCCGCCGTCCCTCCGTCGTGTGCAGTGGAACCCGTTCACAGAACAACCACCTGCAATCGGACACGGACGAACACGGACACGGCGTGATGGGGACACGCACTCGGGTGGACAACTCCTGTGTTCTGTGTCCTCTAGAACCCCCACACCGTGCAGCTTAGAGTGGCTTTAAGTAGACAGTTTAGGGAAGGCCCATCTCCTTTGGGAGCTTGGGGAGGCTGAGACGGTCGGGATACTGCATGTGTGTGTGTGTGTGTGGCAGCTGGGTGGTGTGTGTGTGTGTGTGTGTGTGTGTGTGTGTGTGTGTGTGTGAGAGAGAGAGTGAATAGGTGTGTGGATTTGCAGGCTTTAGATGGGACATTGTTGGAAGGAGCAGGAGGCGGAGTGGGTTAATTAGGGTCATTAATTCTGTTATTACAGTGATGCTTTCTTTCACACACACACACACACACACACACACACACACACACACGCAAACACATTATAGGTGCAATTTCTCACAACTCTGTAGTGATGTGGACTTAATGACCACTCTGCAGCAGTGTGTGTGTGTGTGTGTGTGTGTGTGTGTGTGTGTGTGTGTGTGTGTGTACTGTGGGGGGCGGGAGGGAGGGGGGGGGGTTGCTCAGGATGAATGGCTCCAGCTCTGGAGAACACCAGGTGTCGCTCCCTGTAATTTTGTCTCTTGTGCTTTAAGTCTTTCCAGCTTTGAGAACTCGGTTCTTTAGTTCAGATTTAAATCTGTTGTTCTTCATTCGCAGTCGGCACACACACACACACACACACACACACACACACACACACACACACACACACACAACAACAACAACCGAGGAACAGGAGCGAGTAAACGAAACATATACAAACACCACCACCATCACACCGGTGTCACTGCAGTGGCGTGCATGATCCACCACCCTAACACCACCTGCTCTGCCCAACCCCGTCACTGACTGCCCCGCCACTGACTGCCCCGCCACTGACTGCCCCGTCACTGACTGCCCCGCCACTGACTGCCCCGCCACTGACTGCCCCGCCACTGACTGCCCCGTCACTGACTGCCCCGTCACTGACTGCCCCGCCACTGACTGCCCCGTCACTGACTGCCCCGTCACTGACTGCCCCGCCGCCGGGTTGCGCTGCGCAGGTCCGTCTGTGTTTCCGTGACGACGGATGATGTGAGGACTATTCTCCGCAGACGTTGCGGTGGTTAACCGCGCAGTCGCTCTGCGCCGCATCCTCTGGAACTGTCCCGAAGCCTCCCGCCGTCTCTCGGGCGGTCGTCCACGGCCTTTTGTCCTCCGCGCCGGTTCTCTGTGGCAGTAGGTTCCGCGCCGGGACGCCGAGCGGCGAGCTCGGAACCCGAGCGACGGCTGCGCCGCGGCACGGCGCCGTCACCGTCGCGCAGAGCGAGAGGCGGAGGGAAAGTTGGAGCGCTCGGCAGCGCAACCTCCCAACACCTCGCGGTTCCTGCGAGCTCGACCACGTGCGCTCTCACACACACACACACACACACACACACACACACACACACGCGCACACGCGCTGGTATGACGTTTCTGGATTTCCCACGCTGCGTAACAACTGCTGCGTCACCAAACCACCTTTTTTTTTCTCTCTCTCTCTCTCTCTCTCTCGCTCGACCGCCTGTTTGTAGTGTGCCATCTTCTCTCTCTCTCTCTCTCTCTCTCTCTCTCGGCCGCCCCGAGTCCTCGCGACTATAATCTTCCGTCTGCGTTGTTCTCTCGCGTCTCTTGCGGGGGACTGCGGCGTGTTTTTGGGGGGCTGAGCGCATTCTCCTCTCGGTGCGTTTCGCGGCTCTCGCGGCGAGCTGCACTCGCGGCGCCCGGCGTCCGCTCCAACCGAGGACGAGGACGCTCCGTTTCTCATGTCTTCCATCGGCCGCGTACGGTCCGACCGTCGCGGGGACGCGCGGTGTCACCCGGAGGCCGCCGTGAGGAATGCGGCCGACCCAGTTCGGAGTCACGTGACCTCTGGTCGGCGGGCGTGGCGGTGAATGATTACCGGCGGTTGTGAAACAATCATGTGAGCGTACACGGGACACGGGAACTGAGATCCTTCCCGTTTTCTTTGTTTTTTTAACGCACTCGCGCTGGGGGGGCGGGGGGGGGACGCAACGATTTTTCGGCGGATGGACCGACGTGCGGAATCGGGACTCTGGCGCGGTTGTTGGTGCCAGACCGGTCGATCCGACCACACAGCTTAGGAGTATGTTAGAATAATAAAGTGTTTAGTGAGGACCGGCACTCACACACCTGCACCACCACCACCATGCGACACTGCAGAACCGTGATTCATCCTCCACCCGAATCACACCTGCTCTCAATCCTGAGTGTTAGAGACCAAGATGGAACCACAAATAGAACCACACAAATAGGTTTTTTTTTAATTTTTATTAGAGGAGGAACGCTCGGTGCTGGTCATCTTTCGTACTTCAAAGGTCTCCGATGTGGAGATCTGTCACTCAGCCGTAATCTATATCGGAGCTGCTGATTGGCCGAGCGTGCGGTGGTGTAATGACGTGTATCAGCTGCATTGCACCATGTATATTTGTGTCAGGCTGCATTCGTGTGTGTGTGTGTGTGTGTGTGTGTGCACGACGGAGTGCACAGTCCGGTCCGGCCGTTGCGAACCGCCGAGACACAGATGGTCGCCGGTGATAGCGCATACCAGAGGCATTGTTTGGGGTAAGACAAGCCGGAGGAGATAATTGACGGGCGAGAGAGAGAGAGAGACAGAAAAGCAGCCGTCCCATCCCCCAGTATAGGCTCATAGCCGCACAGTGTGTACACACACACACACACACACACACACACACACACACATTGTACACAGCACGTGCCCCCCCCCCCCACCCTACTTCTGTTCACCCAACCCCCTTCGTGTGCGTCTGTCTCGTTCTCTCATTCTCTCTCGTCCCCTCCTCCATCTCTCTGCTTCACCCTGGCAGCAGAGTCCACCGGCGCCTCCCATTGGTCGCCGGCCTCTTTTTGTCGGTGACGTAGACGTGCGTGCATGCGTGTAGGAGCATATGAGTGTGTGTTTGTGGAGGTGGAGTGTGTGTGTGCGTGTGTGTGTGTGTGTGTGTGTGTGTGTGTGTGTGTGTGTAGCCGATAGTGATCACACGGGCTTTAAATAAAATCCTCCTGTGTCTATGTGGTGGACGCGCAGGGGAGGGAGGAAGTGAGACAGAGGAAGAGCGAGCGAGAGCGTGCGAGAGAGAGAGAGAGAGAGGGGAGCAGGGACGAGTTAAAACGGGAAAAGCAGCCGCCCGCCGCCACCGGAACGCCGGACTTTAGAACGATGGCTTCCTGAATGGACCGAGAGGGACGAGGGACGGGAAAGGAAAGAGAGGGAATAACTCGGGCCGTGGATGGGATAGGACCCGCGGGGTGCGAGACGAGAGCGGCAGCAGGACCCAGAGGGTAAATACATAGGGATGTGAGGTGTGTGTGTGTGTGTGTGTGTGTGTGTGTGTTGGATTGGTGAGCCTCTTTTGTCCATTTAAATCGAACACGTACACAATCATTACATTTATGGCTGTATTTAATATTTAATGAGCATCACGCTTTGATGTGACGCTCCCGCTTTGATCTGAATGTCCAAATAATAATAATAATAATGTGCATCATTAAAATACTTAATTAATATTATTAATTAATGTCGTAACGTCTGGAAGCGCAGAGACGTGCGTCCTGTGGTTTGTTGTGTGGATGGTGAATTCGCGGCGGCGCGAGTGTGAAAGTGGGCGTGTACGCGGCGCCGTGGCGCGCCGGAGGTCGGACGCCGCGTCATGTGACAGAGCGCTTATTAGCGTTGGTGTGTGTTACCGCATTGCCGTGACTCGTACGACCTATAACTCTCTCTCTCTCCCTGTGTGTGTGTGTGTGTGTGTGTGTGTGTGTGTGTGTGCAGGTGGAGCGTTGTGACGACGGCGTGAGAGAGCAGACCTTCGCCCCAAACCTGGCCACAGAGGTGAGCGTCCGCGTGTCGCCGTCCCCCGACGTTCCCGGCGTTCCCGACGTTCCCGACGTTCCCGGCGCGAGTCCCGGGCCGACCCCCGCGAGCCGCCGGTGCGCCCGTCTCGGCTCTTGGTTTGGATCTGGCGGCTTCACGTCGTTTTTGAACGCGCGCGCGTTCGGCGCCTATTGGAGCGCGCGGCGGGCGAGGGGGACGAATCGGGAGGCGCGGGGAGCGGGACGCGAGCGGAAGGCGTGGCCGCCCAACTTCCCCAGTCGTCTGAGGTGACGGCAGCACGTGGCGGCTGTGTTTACGGACCGGAATGAGCTCGCCGCACGGGCCGGCCCACGGGGGCCACGAGCGACGCTCGGCCTGGCGACGCCCCCCGGGGGGGGATTGGGGGTGTGGGGGGGGGGGGGTTTTGATGATGTACGTCGGAGTTTAGCCGCTCGGTTTAAAATGAACCGTGAGAATATTTAATATCTAACCTTCTCTCTCGCTCGCTGATCAGTAACCCGTTAACTTCGACTTCGAAGTTTCGAGGTTCTAAACTGTTCGATTTCTGGGGTCTATCCTGGCACTCGCAGGGTCAAACCTCCCTGGACAGTCCTCTAGGGCGTCACAGGGCAGACGTACTGTACACTCACGCCAATTTCATATCAGACCGGGGGGGGGGGGGAGAACATGCAAACGTGCCGACCTCGTTCCAGCCTAAGGCCCCGCCCACTGAGAGCGCTTCAGCAACATCAAAGCGAACGGGGTAGAACGCTGGAGGAACCGAAGCCGAGCTGACGCCACCTTCACAGAGAAAGCGCACGCAGAACCGTCAGAGCATCGTTGGCATTGCAAACACCCCCCCCCCCCCCCTGTTGGTCGCAGGAGGCCACGCCCCCTCTGTGGAAGTTCCTTCATACGTACATCAAAGGGCACGGCTGTCGTGACATCACGACGTTTGACGTTTGATGTCTGTACGCTGACGTGGTTCGGGGGAAGCCAAGAATCCAAGACCTCTCTTTGGGATGAATTAGAACAGCGACTGTGAGCCGAGATCTCGTGTCCAGGAAAGGGTTCCACAGAAATTCGAGGGGTGGGGGTGGGGGGCTTTTAGAACCCGGTGTTTACGTTCTCCAGCTGCCCCACGTGCCTTCAGTTTAACGTTCCAAACTTTCGGTTTTCCCCGTCCCACTTCGGGAACCGACCCATCGGAACGGAGCGGACGCCGCTGCGAATCGGGACGGCGGCGTCTCGCCGTGGCCCGCGGGCCGCCCGGCGGCGCGTTCCGCTGCGGTCGGATCAAACGGAGCGTGATTCAGGGTTCGAATCCCCCGCCTCAGATTTACAAGAACTGTTCCGTTCCATTCCGAGCGAGAGGCGGACCGTCGGCGCGCCACGCCACGCCGCGCCACATGAAACGGCGCCCGCGGAAAGCCTTCCGTAATGTTTCAGCGCCGGAGGCGGAATCCCCGCGGCATGATGGGAAAGGGTTAACGCTGACCTAGTTTCTGTGGCAACACTGAGTGGAGCGTGACA
Source organism: Corydoras sp. C115 (assembly GCA_019802505.1). Classification (NCBI taxonomy): domain Eukaryota; kingdom Metazoa; phylum Chordata; class Actinopteri; order Siluriformes; family Callichthyidae; genus Corydoras; species Corydoras sp. C115. The sequence continues at coordinate 561,161 of JAFMOC010000447.1, forward strand.
TCACAGCTGTAATTATAGACCAGCGCCGCCTTCCAGGCTGCGGTCATGTGACCCGGCAGACGGGCGGGCGTGTGTGAGTAGCGAGTAGGGGAAGTTTTCGGCGTGGTGTGTGTGTGTGTGTGTGTGTGTGTGTGTGTGTGTGTGTGTGTGTGTGTGCGTGTGTGTGTGTGTGTAAAGTAATGGAACGTGCCGGAAGTCCTCGGCTTTCGGGTTCTGAAGGCGGTCCGATGGCCGGCGGCTGATCTGCAGCCTCACTGTTCGGCGGCGGGCGGCTGCAGGAACGCTTACGTAACGTTACGTCAACATGTGAGCAAAAGTATACGGACACGTTCCCCTCACACACGCTCTCGAGTCCCGAAATGGCTTTCCACAGGACTTCGGGGTTCTTCCATCCATCCCTCCATTATCTTCCGCTTTATCATCTATTAGGGTCGCGGGGAGGGGGGGGGGGGTTCCCCATGCCCATCCAGGGGAGAACGTTTCGGGTGCTGGACAGATACACCCAGGACAGGGCGCCAATCTATCACTGGACACACAGTCACTCACACAGACACACTCTATATGGGGCAATTTGGAGAACCCAATTGACCTTGATGCATGTTTTTGGACTATGGGAGGAAACCGGAGAACCCAGAGGAAACCCATGCGGACACGGGGAGGACATGCAAACTCCACCCAGGTTGGGATTCGACCTGGGACTCCCCAGCGCTGAGAGGGGAACATGCCAAACCACTAAGCCACCGTGCCGCCCGCTTCAGGGTTCATTCATTCATTCATTATCTTCAGCTTTATCCTTTATTAGGGTCGTGGGGGGGGGGGGGGGTTCCCCATGCCCATCCAGGGGAGAACGTCTCGGGCGCTGGGCAGATACACCCAGGACAGGACGCCAATCTCTGCTGGCCACACACACTCTCACACACACACTCTATATGGGGCAATTTGGAGAACTCAATTGACTTGATCCATGTTTTTGGACTGTGGGAGGAAACCGGAGAACCCGGAGGAAACCCACACGGACACGGGGAGGACATGCAAACTCCACCCAGGGAATCCCCGGCGCTGAGAGGCGAACGTGCCGACCACTTATCCACCGTGCTGTCCGCTTCGGGGTTCTAATTCATGTAATTGTTTATGAACCCTGCTTGGTGCATGGGCCTTCCCCAAACTGTTGTGACAGCTGCTTGGCGTGGTAACGTTGTCTCATTCGGTTGGGTTGAGGTTCTCGACGCCGCGCTCCGTTCGTCTCCGTTTGTGATCTCGCTGCTCGGCACGATTCCAGGAACTCTGACGACCGCTTCAGACGCTCTCTGATTTGGGGGGGGGGGGTGCCCCCGCTTCCT
>JAFMOC010000447.1:567500-586565 GCA_019802505.1 Corydoras sp. C115
CCAGCACCACCACGTCGGGGTCACCGCAGTGCTGACAACCGTCCACCACCCCAATGATACCTCTGTGGGGGGGGGGGGTGTCCTGATCAGAGAACAGATGGACTACAGGATGGAACTACAAAGTCCATCTGTATGGGGGGTGGAGCTGATAATGAGGAGGCGGAGCTTATAAATTGTGTGTGTGTGTATGTGTGTGTTCATACTATGTCAGTGGATCTCCTTTATAATTAACTCAATTATAATAAATTATAATTATATAAAATATGACATGATGTTCGAAATTGCCCCTATACATACAGTATATATATATATATATATATATATATATATATATATATATATATATATATATATATATATATATATAGTGTGTGAGTGAGTGTGTGTCCAGTGATAGATTGGCGTCCTGTCCTGGGTGTATCTGCCCGGCGCCCGAAACGTTCTCTGGATAAGCATGGAGAACCCCCCCCCCCCCCCGACCCTAGTATAGGATTAAGCAGAAGATAATGAGATGAATGGCATCAATATGTATTATATGCAAATAATATGCTAATTTTGTGGCAGCAGTTTGGGGAAGGCCCGCATCTCCTCCGGTGTGAGTGGAACCACATGTGCATGGGTTCTCGAACGGGGTTCTCCGGATCGCCCGCTCTCCCTAAAACAGAGAAAGAGATTCCGTTTAGCGCCGGAACCTTTGAGCGGTTCCGTATTGAGACCCTTATATTTTGAAATAAATTACTTAACTTTAACTAGAACCCGTCCGGTGAGGGTCAGGATCTGAGGTCGGACCGAGGATGGTCGCTGTGGCTGAGGTCAAGACCCCAAAACCCCTAAACAGGACAACGATTAGAACCTAGCTTTAGACTTAAACCTCAGCTTTGGAACGTTGTGTGTGTGTGTGTGTGTGTGTGTGTGTGTGTGTGTGTGTGTGTGACCTCGTTGTTGGAGCTCGGATCTGAGTGTAAACTCTTGGTTTCACATCCTCACATGCCTCATCGGTGATGTAATAAAACGGCGTCTTATGACCTGAGGTTTGAATCTTGTGACTTTGAAAGGCTGCCGTTATGAATCATTAGAACCCTGTTGAACTTTGATCTCTCAGACTCGGCCTTTCATCTGTTACATTCCATAATACATCTCCAGCACCGTGTGGGACCTAGTGAGACGGATCGATGGCCTCCACCCCGACCCGTGGCGCTCGGTAGGACCCGTGTCTGCAGGGTCTGTGTCAGTGAACCGCAGTCGAGCTCTATTAAGAGGAAATGCAAATGTCACTTCTAGGTTCTTTTCGGAGGAAGTGACGGCCTTTCGGGTGTTGGGTTGACACCGAGGACATTGTCTTTTCTTTTTTTTCCAGTCAAATGTTCAGAATTTACTAAACCAAGATTCATTTTCCAAGAACGGGTTAATGGAGAAGCAACAACAAGACGTGATTACAGAAATCTGTTTCAGGTTTACAGTAACCAACAAACAATACAATGGCTTCTGGGTTCTTCACTGATGGTGTCCTAAAGGGATGGGATTCAGGTTATGAAGTCCATCCAACCATCATCTCCATCATCTTCCGCTTTATCCTCTATTAGGGTCGCGGGGGGGGGGTTCCCCATGCCCATCCAGGGGAGAACGTTTCGGGCGCTGGGTAGATACACCAAGGACAGGACGCCAATCCATCACTGGGCACAAACACACTCCACATGGGGCAATTTGGAGACCTCAATCGACCTTGAGCCACGTTTTTGGTCTGTGGGAGGAAACCGGAGAACCCGGAGGAAACCCACATGGGGAGGACATGGAAAATCCACCCAGATTGGGATTCAAACCTGAATCCCTAGCGCTGAGAGGAGAACGTTGGAGTCGCTTCGTACCAATGTGGAGACGGAGACACGCACACAGACGTTCCACGTTCCAACGCGACACGTTTGAGGAACAGAACGAGAAGCACATCGCGCCCTACTGGTGGTGCGGAGGGTGGCGGCAGGACGGTCGTGGCTCTAACAGCCGGGAACCCGTCGGTGTGGCGTCGGGTGTCCACATACTTCCGGCCGTACGGTTCTCGGACGTTCTCGGACGTGGTGTTTAGTCGTTTGAAGACGAGAGTCCTGGACGTCGTGGCGTCCGAAACGGGAACTCGTAGCTTTTAGCTGAAATAGTTTGGCGCGTTGGACGAAGATAGAAGTGCTGTGTCATGAGGGTGAGCGAGCGAGAGAGAGAGAGAGAGAGAGAGGGTAGGCAGTCAGGCGGATTGATGAATGAAGTGTTCGCCTGGCGGGGGTAGCTACCTTTGTTGTGAGGCATGGCATGTACCCACCCCCTCGTACCCACGTTAGGGGGGTGTGGCGAGGGAACTCTGATGATGTAAGCGTGATGTCATAATGGGACTCTTGCTCTCCTCGTGCTCGCTCGCTCTTCACCCGTTTACCCAGCATCCGTGACTCTGCAGTTTCGCCTTTCCTCTTTGGCCGGCTCCCACACATGCGAGTGCGCGCGCCTCATTTGGGGTTCTGCCTCGTCTCCGTCGTACACGCGCCGCCGTCGGAACCCGAGAGACAGAGCGAGACGCGCCGCCCGGCGAGACGTCGGGAGCTGGTCTGGGTTCGCGCGATGTTCCGATGTTTGAAGCGAGGGAGGCCACCGGATGGAAGCGAGCGAAGACGATGACAGGGGCGAGAGCGAGAAGAGACCTCAGCCGCGGGAGACGGGAACGAGAGGACGGGCGACCGAGGACGGGATAGGCAGAGGCGTCGTCGGCGCACACCTGCACGGCTCGCCATGCCTTGGCTCTGGCTCCCCGGCGGATAGAAACGCCGAGCTTTGCATTCGGTGAATCTGTCTGCGGCGCCCCACACTCGCGCGGCGTTCTGTCCACGCTCCGTTCTGTCCATGCTCCGTTCTGTCCACGCTCCGTTCTGTCCACGCTCCGTCCTCCGGCGCGCTCTCGCGTCATACTTCATTACCACAGCCTTCCCATTCCCTCCGCCTCTGGTCGGCCCTCGCGTCCGCTGCGTCCCCGCCGTGCTCCGGACCAGCCTTCCGCGGCCGCTGCGTCCGTCCCGGTGCGTTGTCTTTTTTCTCCCCGAAACGGAATACGCAGGATGCTGCCACCGGAATACGCCGCTTTCCCCAAACGTAGACACTTTAATGCGGTGTGTGTGTGTGGAGCGAACTTTGACGGTGAAACGAGCGCGATGGTTGCGAATGCACACGGCTTCCACTTAAAGCCCCGGACGCGAGAGCGGCGGACCGGCGGCGCGACCGAAAGGTTTCGTGGTGGAACGCGGCGCTCTGTATCTTGAGCCGACGAGCCGGACCTGCGTGGAGCAGCTGCAGCCTCCATGTTGAGGAGAATTCAGCCGGCGGTTCTGCGGGCGCGGCGGTTCCCTCGGTTCTCCTGCGAGGCAGAGGGCGGCGGCGAGCGAGCGGTCGCGCCTGCCTCTCTCTCCCTTCGCCGGTAGCGTTCGCCCGCCTGCTCGCTCACTGCGCTCGCCTCCATTCCACAGTACGTGCCCGATGCAAGTCAGATAATGGCCTCTCTCTCGCTGCACTGGCTGAAAAAAAAAAAAAAAAAAAAAAAAAAAAGGAGGGGGGAGGAGGAAAGGGAGGGAGAGTGCGCGAGAGAGAGGGAGAGGGAGCGAGAGAGCAGCAGACAGAGAAATAAAGACGGAGAGGAGGGGTCTGTAGGGACGAAGCAGACCGTGGACGGGGAAAAAGGGGAATATAGAGAAAAGGACGGGAGAAGCGCCGAGACATAATGTGAGACGGGGGGACGAGAGACCGAGAGAGAGAGAGAGAGAACCAGCGCGAGAGATGCATTGGGGGAGGTGTGCGTTAAAGGAAGGCTGCCCGTCTGCACTCGCGTAGAGGGAAGGAGAGAAAGGGCAGAGTTTCCATGCCGGCCGGGTCCCTCGCACTTCGCCGCACGTCTTTTGTCTCGACGGGAGCCTGAGCGGGGGACGCGCGTGGACGCAGCGTGAGTATTCGCACGTTTACGCTCTCTCGTCCTCTCGCGTTTCCATCCGTGTTCCGCCGTCTTCCGTGCGAGCGCCGGGCGCTTATCCGTTCGGATTTGTGTTCAGCTGTCTGCTGCTCGGCAGCCCCCCCCCTTGCCCCCCCCCCACGCCGGGCCGTTCTGCTTTGTGTTGTCATCCTTTCAAGGCATCTGGTGTGTGTGTTTGTGTGTGTGTGTGTGCGCACGCGTGTGTGTGTGTGTGTGTGCGTGGTTCCCGAGGCCGGAAAAATGGTTCCCATAACGCGAGAGCACGTTTTCATTTAAAGGGCTCTCTGTCACACAAAGACATGTGGGTCTAAACCGGTCCGTCCTCCCGGTCCGGTTGGGCGTGTTGGCGTCCTAGAGCGCTTGCGTTGCGTCAGGCGGTTCTTAATGACTTGGCTGTGGGCACGCAGTCGAAGGCGCGTGCAGTAGGTGGTGGTGCAGGTGTAGACCCAGCTGCAGGTTGCCGATTTTTAGATCGATGAGTCCGCTGTAAATCAGACGGAACCGAGTTCCGGCCCACGGGACGCGCTTTCTGTTCTTCTGCAGTAGGTCTGCAAAAAACCCGCGGTGACCGTTCGTTGGCGGTAGGCGCCGTTGAGGGCACGTTGACGCTCACATGGTTGGCTTCTGCACCGTGAGTTACTGAGAACTAGTTCCTCAATTCAACGGTTGCACAAGTTCACACCAAAGGGTTCTGTAACCACGGAACGTTTCGAATGAGGCCAGTGGTGAAAGGTCAGAATAGTTTCTGACGCCCGGTGACTTCCAGGAGAACACTAAGACGACCAGGTCCTTCCTTTGAAAGCCTTTTCACAACATTGTGGAGCATGTGGGGTTGGGTTCTGCGGGTTCTAATGTCTGAATCGTTCCCCTTTCTTGCAGACTGTTTCGAGGGTGGGTTCAGTGGATGGCCCCAGAGGAAGTAGCCAGATGGAAATTGACCATGGCCGTCTGGAGAAAGGGGTGTTGAACCAGGAGCTGTCCAATGGGCTGAGTCAGCATGGAGGAAGTGGAGAAGAACCACTCAGCCTTAAGTGTGGAGCTCTGGCCAAACATCAGCAGAACCACCAGCACCACCAACACCACCGCCACCACCTCCAGGCGCAGGGATGGGGGCCTGGGAATCCCGGGATTCCCGAACCACAGCAGCAGGAGGCGGACTGGAGGGACCAGGCGGCGGGAAGCTTGGTGAGCAATGTGGACATGGAGGACGCTCGAACCCTGGTGGCCTTTTCGTCGGGCGTGAATGCCCTCCCACCCTGCGGCGTCGCTCGGTCACCGCAGCATCATACGGCGCAGCTGTACGAGAAGTTCCAGCAGGAGATGGCCGTCCGAGAGAACGGTGAGAAGCAGGGGCACGCCAATGCGGATGAGCAGAACTGCAGTCCGGCAGACCTGCACACCCTGCAGGTGGCGCTGAATCAGGCCCGGCGCGGCCACAAGCCGCCGACCTGCGACTGCGACGGGCCGGACTGTCCCGACTACCTGGAGTGGCTGGAGAAGAAAATTAAGATGGCTACGCATGGTCAGGACAACGGTCTCTGCAAGGTCAGGTCAGGTGACCCGCAGGCGGAACAGCACTATGCCAATAAGCTGCACCCGCCGGGTGGCGGCGCCAACAACTCGTGTGGATCTGACGCCCAGTCCCACAAAGCCCAGCCTTTACTCTCAAGACCGTATGGCCCTCTACCACCCATCCCCTGTTCTCCCAGTGTGCTGTCAATCGCAAAGGAGCGGAACGTCAGCCTACAGACGGCCATCGCTATCGAGGCGCTGACCCAACTCTCCGGCACTGGGGGAACTGGAGAACATGCAGTGGGGAATCCTCAACATCGCTCCTCTCAAAACCTCTCCCAGCCCCAGGACGGGATGCAAGCCGGATCCGGGACCTTGTCCTCCCCGTTGCCCCAAACTGCTCATCCTGGGAATTTCCAACAATCAAATCCCGTGTCGTGGGAGCAGCACAGGCCCCAGTCGCAAGGTTCCGCTCACCACGGCTCTGGGTACAAACCCTCCAGTTCCCCATTCCAAGGTTCGCACCCAACCACTCCCAATCCGGGTTCCAACCAGTGGCAGCAGAACGCCGGGGCGAGCTGTGAGAAGAACTCCCCCCGCAACCCCTGGATGATGCTGAACTCGGACTCCCGGCCCCGTTTCCCACCCTCGCCCGACGGTAGCGGCGACCCGATGTCCGAGCTGAAGCAGCTTCTGGGAGACAGCACTGGAAAGTACACTGGTAACATGTTCAAGTTCCCCACCCCGTCTCCGAAACACAAGGACAACCACTCGGCCATGCCGCACGTCAAGCAGGAGGTGGAGAATGGCGGCTACCCCGGTGACATCGCCGCCGCAATGAGCCAATACGGAATAATCAACGGCCAGCATCACTTTCAGAGTCAGCAGTTTGGGCAGTCCATCCGGCACTCGACCCAGGCCGCACTGCAGCAGCATCTCCACCATAAACGCAACCTATTCTCCAGTTCTCATGGTTTCAGTCCTCGGACCCCGTCATGTCAGAACCTTGCGAAATGGTGGCCACAGGCCCCGCCGGAAAGTGCTCTAGGCATCAAACAGGAAGCCAAAGAACCCAAAAAGAAAAAGACCCCGCAGAATTCTCCTCTCCTCAAGCAGTCGATGGCTGGACTCCTCGGTTCTTTGGGGCCTCCGCTTCCGAAGCCCAAACAGATTGTGATCAAGAAAACCAAACAGAAGGCCTCCCTGCCGCTGTTCCTGCCACAGAGTCAAATCGCGGTGCAAAAAGCCAGCGTGGCGGCGACCCCACCATCTCCATCCTTTTTCCCATCACACGTATCAGGAACCCCGGCTGACCCGCTCCCCCATACATCTTCTCAGGTGGCCGTGAGCCCGGAGGCTCCGGTCCAAACTCAGGAATCGATTTTGAACAGCAGTTGTATTTCCACCTCTGGAAGCGCCCGCCCATCCTCCCCCTCTGGATCGTCACTGGTTCCCACCGCTCTGGACCGGCTGGCTCAGGTCTCGGGCCTGGCCGCGGCGGGTCAGGGAACCCAGGCCGCCGCATCCGCATCTCAGCCCACACCGCCTTTGAGTGGTCTCAACTCCATGGATACGAAATTCGAAGACCTGATTCGGCAGTTTGAGGAGGAGTTTGGGGACACCGTACCCTCGGAATCGCCCCCGGATGCCGCAGACCAGAGCCCCGTTCCCCCCTCGGTGACGAACCAGAATTCTAACTCAGGACAAAACCAAGCGCAGTCACCATCGACAGAGCGATGCGACGACCCCACCGCCCCATCCGGCCGCTCCGAGCCCGGTACGAAGCGGGATGAAGGAGCGGGCGAGGAGACGACCACGCCCGCCGGCCAGCTTCCGACCATCAAACAGGAGAGCGAGGAGTGCGAGGTGGACATCAAGCCCTCCGAGCAGATGCTGTCCGATGCGGGGGAGTTTTACCTGAAGGATCAAAAGCAAAGCCTTATGGAGCAGTTCGGCCCGATCTGCACGCCTCCAACCAAACGAATGAAGATAGAATCGTCCGGCGGAGTGACCGTACTCTCCACAAGCGGCTTCCTCTCAACCGAGGAGGAGGACACTCCCAAAAAAGAAGAGTTTCCCACCACCCCATCACTCAAAGGCTTCCTCGAGTCACCGTTGAGATATTTGGATACGCCAACCAAGAGCCTGCTGAACACACCCGTGAAGGACAGCGAACCCGAGTTCCCGCTCTGCGACTGCGTGGGTAAGTCCAAATCAGAACCGCAGGCAAATCTGACCCATAAGGTCATTCACACCAGCACCGGCACGGTAGAGTTACACGCACCCCCGTCAAATGACTTAGTCATTTAGTTCCATCCACGTTGAGGAACATGCACCCCCTCACCCTGCGGTATAACCCTGGTCCCCTCCCTTCAGGAGGCAGCAAGGACAATAGCCTTTACAGAAGGGGTCCATTGTGTCATGGGGATGAGAGGCGTCCAGCGCCTCCTGAGCTCCACAAGCCGCCCCATTTTCAATGTTCTTGTCAGAGCAGCAGAGACAGAACCTGACGGAGCTCCCGCAGGAGAACCTCTGATGTGGTGGTTCAGAACTGAAGCGGGGAGAAGGATACACCTCGTAGTGCACTGCCTCTAACCTTTAGAGGGAGGTTCCACCGTACGATGTTAATGAGTAACACGCAGCCCCAGATCAAAGCATTTTTGGAATAGGTTGAATCCGAACGCTCGGTTACCTCGAGTGAAGGTCACCTGGCAACCCGTCTCCATAATAAAAGCCTTACACACATTCCTCTGTCAACACGCCAGAGCAGCGTATACACCACGCCGTCGGGACACCGCCGTCAGCACGCCAAACTATTTTGGTCCGATATCATTCAGAGGGCTTTAAACGCCCCCTCCCGTTCGGGAGGCGGGCCGGTCCTCCATCCGCCCCGCCCGCTGAAACGTGACCTCAGATCCCCTCTGCCTCAGGCCTTTTAAACAAGCAAACGTAAAGATCCACTTTGTTCTCCGACAAACCCATGACCTCTAAATTATGAGAACCTCAGAGTGACATCACTTCCAGTTCAGACTTTGGTTTCCGTGGGACGGCATTCTTAATAAACGCACCAGTCTATTATAATCTCCAGCGTCTGTCCCCGAGGAACTGCGTTGGAATTTAATCCTAATCTTCAAATTCGTCCCAAACAAAGTTCTTTAGCTGAAAGTATTTAGGACCGAGGGCATCGCTTGAATATCAACTTTGATCTTACAATGTATGTTTGAGATGAATTGGAACACAGACTGCCAACAAGTCATAAGTAATCTTATGTCCGTATGGCGCAACAAAAAAATCACTTTATCATTCTGAAGTCTTTATATAAATAAATATATATATTTATGAAACGGGTCGTTCCGCTCCTGAAATCTGATTGGCTGAGCCGTTTGTCCAGCCGTGACATCATTGACTATAATGCACGCATTGATAACTGCTCGTCACATTTATATCAATGACTGATATACTGTACATTATTTTCCAGATGTTTTTAAAAACTGTGTTCTGTAATTTGGCCACAGGGTGGCAGTGTTTAATTGGTTTAGAAACCAGAATCCCGTTACTCGGGATCAGCGTACACTTTAAAAACCAGATTACTTATTATTGGTTTCTTTCTTTTTAGAACAAATTGTGGAGAAAGACGAAGGTCCGTACTACAACCACCTGGGATCAGGACCCACCGTCGCGTCCATAAGGGAGCTGATGGAGCAGAGGTAGGTTCACTCCGTACAGGTGAACGACTCACGCGGTACTCATGGTTAGACCTCGTTCTCCTCCTCAACGGTAATCGATTTACGATCGGCTGCTGTTATCCGAGATGTCGGGATGGGACAATTAATCGTTCTCACGATTAATTGCGGTATTAAATATTACAAATAATTAATCGTTAGAGCCTATCAACATCGTCATGAGGACATTCTTACGGAAAATACGCATTACGCCGGAACGTTAGACCAAGAGGTGGAAATCACATGGTACACAAAATAAAGTTTTTTTTTTTTTTTTTGGTCTTTACAAGAAATACAAGAAATTTCTTTTAAATCCATACAACGATAAATTTGCTACAAGAGACATAGACTATGTTTTATTTGTTTACTTTAATTTTCACAAGAATTTTTATTAGTTTGTGTTAATATTCAGCAAAAGCTCTGCGTTGTCATCACATTTTAATCGTTTTAATCGTTTAACCGTGATTATTTCTCAGACGATAATCGTACCGTCTATTCCAACATAAACGAGGTTCTGTAAGAGTAAACCTCTGGCATAGACTACATAAGGATGGGCTGTTTAACCCAACATCGGTGTCTGACCTCACACAGGCTCTAAATCAATAAAAAATTCTAAAAGCGTATAGGCCGCCTCCTTAAAAGTCGTCTAATCTTCGGGATCCAATCCTGATCCGGATCCTGGCACCGGACCCTCACACAGCTGTGCTTCAGGAGCTCTGTTCTCCGTCGCTGTTTGCTCTGCTTCATTTTTCATCCTCGTTTGCCCCCCCCCTGCTCCCACCCTCCCCTCCTCCGTTCTGCTGCCATGTCGGAATCCGTTGGGAATCCCTGACCCATAATACACGGAAAGGAAATGATCGTCCGATCATCAGCAGATCTGAACTGCATTATGAGGGGCAGAGGCAGACCGGAGAACCGACAGCACCGGGGATGTGTGTGTGTGTGTGTGGCGGGGTGGGGGGTAGTGACTGGAACCACCGTCCTGTTTGTCTATTTCTGTTACTGTAGTGATATCAGACGCAGACTCCAAATTGCCCCATATTTAGTGGTTAGCACATTCTCCTCTCAGCGCAAGGGGTTTCCGGTTTGAATCCCAATCTGGGTGGATGTCCTCCCCGTGTCTGCGTGGGTTTCCTCCTGGTTCTCTGGTTTCCTCCCACAGTCCCAAAAACATGGATTCACGGTCAAGTGAATTCTCCAAATAGCCCCATATAGAGTGTGTGTGTGTGAGTGAGTGTGTGTTCAGTGATAGGTTGGCGTCCTGTCCTGGGTGTATCTGCCCAGCGCCCGAAATCGGAACCGCCCCCACGACCCTAATTGTGAGGAGAGTGAGGGAACATTGAAACACGTCCAGAGTTTGAGATGAACTTTTATCGTCCCGTGCGGTCAGTTCTCTACATGTTCGAGCAGCAGTGTGTAGCCTGACGTTAGATGATAAGCGTTAGTCGTCTGATTTACATCTCATTTACATATGCTCCTCCCAGTGCAGCGTGGCAATGTTTACAGAACGTATAGAACATTATTCAACACCGTGGGGGGGGGGGTGTCCCGGCACGCGGAGAACCTCGTCTGGAGGGCTTTTTCGCCGAGGTTTTCAGTTTCGCGGGAAAACCGTACCTCTAGATAGCTGCCGGGACCCCCCCGCGCCCCCCCGCCCCTCGCTTTCACAACGGAGCGGGTGTAGCACTGAAGTCAGCACAGCGAGCTGAGTCACACAAAACCCAGGGGCCGGCGGGGTCAGCGGATAAGGAGGCGGAGGTTGGGGGGGGGGGGTGTAAGGGGAATTTGGCGGCTCTCCAAACCGTTAGTTTGCGTTTTTGGGGAGTGACCTAAAGAACTGAAGGCTTTCTGAGCCGGGGTCTGACGTGACCTCTGACCCCCGTCAGGGCCACCCCGCGGAGCTGGAGAGGGCTCCGGTGAAGTGTGGGATTGGAAATAAATGCATGGTGTGTGTGTGTGTGTGTGTTCATTCTTATTGTGTCCACTAAGCTCTAACCAATGGGACGGGACAATAGTAGAGAGGCGGGGGCGGTGGGGAGGGGGGAGGTTTAGTGACGCTGCTGTTCTGCTGCTCTCGTGAAGATCAGCGCTCGCGTGTGAAGAACCCGAGGAGGACGTTCTCGAGGATGGAATTTCGGAGACGTCCTTTTGTCTCGCCGACTCTTTTATCGATTCGTTTGGTCTGCAGAACCGTTCTGTCGGACCGAAAGTATGAAGTGGGCTTACAGTCAGGGGTCTGTCACAAAATAAAGGACCTTCCCTAAAGTGTTCCCTCACCGTCAGAACCATACACATGTCTGGGATGCGTGGCTTATTTACTTATTTATTTAAATTTTATACACGGTTTAGCATGTTCTCCTCTCAGCGCTGGGGAGTCCCGGTTCGAATCCCCATCCCCCATGGAGTTTCCATGTTCTCCCCGTGTCCACGTGGGTTTCCTCCGGGTTCTCCGGTTGCCGCCCACAGTCCAAAAAACATGGATCAAGTCAATTGAATTCTCCAAATTGCCCCATATAGAGTGTGTCTGTGTGAGTGTGTGTCCAGTGATAGATTGGTGTCCTGTCCTGGGTGTATCTGCCCAGCGCCTGAAACGTTCTCCCCTGGATGGGCATGGGGAACCCCCCCCCCCCTAATAATTTTTGTACACCGCTGATAATGAGAAACTTTTTATAAACTTCTGTTTTGAAGTTAAAGTTTTAAAAATGTATTTTAATTTTTTACGTTTTATAAACGTTTGTTTATATTTTCGTCCATGTAGGAACCAAACGAAACAAAGCCGTCCATCTTAACTTGTATATTTGATGTTCTTGAAGTATAACGTATAACACATACATATAACCTTATTAGAACGCAGAACGTCAGTGGCGCCACCCAATGGTTCCTAGTATTGTGACCTCACGCGCTGGGTTCTGTTATTTTGTGTACACAGTGTGAGATCCTGAAGCTGATTAGATATCTGATCCCCATCACAGGATACGATATCAGGTTCCTCGCTGGACGGGTTCTAGTGTTAAAGCTCTAATAACGATCTAACGTTTTGGTGGCAGTCTCATAAAGACACGTCGAGCGCGCGTCCTTCTTTATAAGTGTGAGATCGGCTGGTTTTTGTGGAAACATTAAAGGTGAAAAGCTTGGTCGCTGTTAAAATTCCAAGAATACAAATAAAAACCTCCGTCTGATCTCTTTCTGCAGGTTTGGACAGAAGGGCGAGGCCATACGTATAGAGAAGGTGGTGTTCACCGGACGGGAAGGGAAGAGCTCGCAGGGATGTCCTATAGCAAAATGGGTGAGTTACAAAAAACCACCGCACACAACCTCAACCTCAGTCACCAAATAATAAACCTGACGAACGCAAACCCGCAACACGACCATGAGGACATGGTTGGTATCTCTGGATCGTGATTGGTATTTATTTTCAGTCTGATGACATATGGAAACATGCTGGGTTCAGGATAAACAAAGCAGACAAAATGAAATGGAACCTCAAAGCTGTGTTGTTTATATGTATATGTTTACATATATTAACCAGCAGCAGGTGGCGCTACTGTATGAAAGCATAAGAGTACGACAGGCGATCACTTTAAAGAGGCGTTATTAGTACAGTCACGCCTCTGTCCCGTGAGTTATTCAGATTAATAAACAACAAGAGTGTCTTATTAATATACTAATAAACAAAGTTAGAAATGCGTTTATTGAAGCAAAATCGTTAATAATCTTGTCCGGTTTTTAAAGTAAACGCTGATTGCTGAGTAACAGAATTCCAGGTTTCGCTAATGATCACACACTGCCATCTAGTGGCCAAATGTACAGAACACATACTTTTTTTTATAAGCTATGCTTAAATGTAAATCACGCATTGATACGAATGTGAAGTGTTCAGAGGCGAGTGTTATTAATGATGTCACGGGTGGACCAAAGGCACAGCCAATCAGAATAAAGGAGCAGAATGACCCGTTTTATAATAGTCAATGATACTATCCATTAAGTTTTTCTTGATTTAAGGCTTTTTATGGTTGTTATTTAACGTAAACACAGCGTTGTGTTATCAAAAAGATGCTTCTACATAAAACAAAATATTCAATCATTTTGTGAAAACTTAAGTAAGATAATCAATATTTGTCCCTTATTCATATCTATTGAAAAAATGAAACTCGTTATTTTCAGTGTGGACACATTAAACGGACAAATGTGCGGAAAGTGTAACTTTATTTTTTGTTCCTTGCGAGTGTCGCTCCGGCTGAAGTTCCGGCTTAATGTGTATTTTTTTATGAATTGTCATGACCACGGTGAGGCACTCTCACGATCGACCAACGGTAACTTTTTGTATCACGATTAATTACAAAAATGATTAATCGTCTCGTCCTTAGAGTAGAACCGAAATGAGACTGCTGTGTAAACGGAACTGATTTATTCATCCTGAGTTACATCCCATAATTTGCTCAACCTTCAGTCATTAAGCCATCCACGTCTGGATCCTGAACTAGTCGATATATAATAATAAATATATAGAAACTATTAAATAAACAGGTGGCATGGTGGCTTAGTGGTTTGGCATGTTCTCTTCTCAGCGCTGGGGATTCCCGGTTCGAATCCCCATCTGGGTGGAGTTTCCATGTTCTCCCCGTGTCCGCGTGGGTTTCCTCCGGGTTCTCTGGTTTCCTCCCACAGTCCAAAAACATAGATCAAGTCAATTGAGTTCTCCAAATTGCCCCATATAGAGTGTGTCTGTGTGAGTGAGTGTGTGCCCAGCGATAGATTGGCGCCCTGTCCTGGGTCTATCTGCCCAGCGCCCGAAACGTTCTTCCCTGGATGGGCATAGGGAACCCCACCGCGACCCTAATAGAGGATAAAGCGGAAGATAATGGATGAATAAATATTAAATAAACACTGACCTGATCAGCCACAGGGGGGGGGCTGTCTGTAGGGGCCGTCTGTTCCCCCGATCTCAACCCCACTGACTTCTGAGATGAACTGGAATGTTGATTGCATTTCCAGGTTTGCTTGTCGTGCATCGTACATACCACCGTACACATAAAACCCAAACGACTGGTTTCAAAATGTGTGTGTGTGTGTGTGTGTGTGTGTGTGTGCGCGCAGTTGTGATGTCGGGTCTCACCATCACTTTGTGTGCGTTCTACAAAACAAATGCAACAAATACTCCTGTTGACGGGAGTTCATAACGTATTACGTTGTCTTATAAACTTGGGCTTGACGTCTATAAAGTTAATTTGCTTCAGTAATTAAAAAACAATAAAAAGCTATAAAGCAGCAGGAGCACACACACACACACACACACACACACACACACTAAAAATGACGATTAAGCGTAGGTCCAAAGTCACGGGACGTTCAAAGCTCAAACGGTGATTAAAACTGGGCCCCGTGTGAAGGCCCTGTGCTCATTTGCATATTTAAATCTGACCGTGTTTACAAAGCCACGCTGAAAGCCCAACCTGCGATCCTGCGTCCTCCTCACGCCGACGTTCTGTCCTTGTGCGCCCCCTGCAGGTGATCCGTCGAGGCAGCGAGGAAGAGAAGGTGCTCTGCCTGGTGCGCCACCGCGCCGGGCACCACTGCGCCAACGCCGTCATCGTCATCGTCATCCTGGCGTGGGAGGGCATCCCCCGAGCCCTGAGCGACAGGCTGTATCGGGAGGTCTCGGACACCATTACCAAATTCGGCAACCCCACCAGCCGTCGCTGTGGCCTTAACGACGAGTGAGTCCCGACACACGGACGGAACCTGAGGAATACAGAATAAAAGTCTTTCATCTCTCATTAATTAGAAAAAAAAGTTCATTATGTTAATGTTAATGTAAATTAATGTTTATTATGTTAAAAGTTTTGCATAGTTATAGTAACATCCATTTAATTTATTCAGGTAGAAACTATATTTACTTACTTCATAATGTGAAAACAGTTTGGGGAAGGCCCCTTTTCTGTTCCGTGATGTCTGCTTTATTTACTTAATGCCTCATTTATTAATTTGCATACAAGTCCAATTAAAAATATACCTCATATTGGGACTACACCAGCCAAACCTGCACGTTTATGGCATTTCTACAAGATTTTGGAGCAATTGTGAGGTCAGGTGTCACGGTGGAACATAAAAGGACCTTCCCCAAACGGTTCACTCAACATTGTAAGCGTAGTTATTGAAAATACAACTTTATAAACACGCCCACAGTAACATCTCTTTACTTTATAGTTGGTACATGTTGATACTTTATAGTTGGTACTTTATAGTTGGTACATGTTTTTTTTTGTCTTCCTCCTCCAGTCGTACGTGCGCTTGCCAAGGAAAAAACCCGGAGACCTGCGGGGCGTCGTTCTCGTTCGGTTGCTCCTGGAGCATGTACTTCAACGGGTGCAAATACGCCCGCAGCAAAGCACCGCGCAAGTTCCGACTGCAGGGAGAACACCCCAAAGAGGTCAGCGGGTTACCGCCTTACGAGGCACCGTGATAAATGTAGGTTATTGGCGAGGTACTGACCGTGATCCGTTGAATTCTGTCCAGGAGGAGATAATCAGGGATAACTTCCAGGAACTGGCCACGACGGTCGCCCCTTTATATAAGAAACTGGCTCCACAGGCGTACGAAAACCAGGTGAGACCATCGGCGTGGCAACGGAGGGTGTTGAATGTATTAGAAACATCGCGACACGACGTGTATACGATGTTCTTTTCGTTCCAGTGCGCATACGAGAAGGTGGCACCGGACTGTCGGCTGGGGCTCAAGGAGGGACGTCCGTTTTCGGGCATCACGGCGTGTATGGACTTCTGCGCCCACGCCCACAAAGACCAGCACAACCTCAAAAACGGCTGCACTGTGGTAGGCCTTCGCCTGTTTAACATTTTTCAAACGTTTCCGTGCGAGGTTCCCCGGTTTGGGGTCCAACGTGCCTTCCGCAGACGGCGGGATACCGATACACTGCTTTCTGGTCCGTAGGTTTGCACGCTTACAAAAGAGGACAACCGGGCGGTCGGGGTGATCCCGGAGGACGAGCAACTCCACGTGCTTCCTCTTTATAAAGTCTCCCTGACTGACGAGTTCGGCAGCGAGGAGAACCAGCGCCTCAAGATGCAGACGGGCGCCATCCAGGTGCTCAGCAACTTCCGCCGGGAGGTGCGCAAACTCCCGGAGCCCGCCAAGTCCTGCAGGCAGCGGCGACTCGAGGCCAAGAAGGCTGCGTCCGAGAAGAAAAACAAAAAGCAGCAGCTGGCCGAGACACCCGAGAAGACCGTGAAGATGGAAGTGTCGCTCCAGCCGCAGAAAGACAATAAAGGTAAGCACGCTGCCGCACGTCGCCCCCCTGTGGGTGGATTTAAGGCGTTGGACGTTGTCCGGGGCCACACTCATGCTGGTTTTATGTGCGTGCTTTTCTAGCGATCCCGAAACAGGAGGTGAAGCCCAACGTCAAGAGAGAAGTCGACCAGTTCCGAGTCGTCAACGGCGCCGTGGCCGGCTACCCCGCCATGGGAAATGGCAAGATGTGTCCGGACCCCTACAACATGAACGGTGCCTATACTTCTTACCCCATTCCATATGCCAGAGGTGGTCTGCCCTCCGGCAGCCAGCCCTCCGCACACGGCGCTATTAATGGCTTCCATCCTAGCCTCCAGGGGACGCCCTACAATTACTACAATTATCCCCCTAATGCACTTTTGCCCCCTGAGGTCCTGAGTTACGAGGGTCGTAACGGGAGCTGGCCCAAGGCCACGGCGGCCGAACAGAAAACAGATGTCCAGGGAGTTCAGTCCCGGCTGGCACCAGCATACACAAGTCACTCAGAGCAGCAGCAGGGAGCAAATTTGGGCAAAGATGGGTACCCACACCCATCTGTGTCCGCAGAGGCCGTACCCCCTGAGCAAGTACGCCATGGCACGCCGGTAATTAAGCAGGAACCCATGGATGTGCCGCTGTACGACAACAGAACGGACGGCCACATCCGCAGCTGCCCTAGCACTCCCAGCGCCACTCCACAACCGGACATGTGGCCTGGGCACAAACCCAACGGCGTTTTAGCTTCCAAAGGTTGGGATGGAAACCTCAGACCAGGCCCACCTCACTCGCCCTTCACTCCAGATACGCAGAAACTCCACCAGCACCACCGCAGCCTAACTCCGTCATCTCAGTACGCTCAGCAACAGCAATGGCCTTCCTACCCCGGAACTCCAGTGGCCTCTCCGGCTCCCTCCGCATCCCCAGGAATGAGGACGGGCCCGTCTCCCGCTCCCTCCCCTCACCCAGCAACCCCGCAACACTGGGCGAGCCCTGCTCCCAGTCCACAGCCCAATCCTTGGGGTCCCAAAGGCGCCATGGGATACAGCCCTGCACAGTTAAGGCAGGGAACTCCGGTCGGTGCTTTCCCAGACAAGATGTTCGCCGAGGCAGAAAGTAGGAGCTCAACACCTCAAGGTGCCCTGGAGAAAGCGTGGAGATCCGGGGGTGCGTCCGCGCCAGGCAGCAACCCATCCCCGGCGCCGGAAGGTCGCCTGTTCCCAGAAGCGCTGCAGAAGGCCAACGGACAAGCGTGCTGGGAGAGCGAGGCCGACAGCGAGCACGACCCCGATGAGGAGGAGGTGTTCTCAGACAGCGAGCATAACTTCCTGGATCCCAATATCGGCGGAGTGGCCGTGGCACCCGCGCACGGGTCGGTCATCATCGAATGCGCCCGGCGGGAGCTGCATGCCACCACCCCGCTGAAGAAGCCCGACCGTGGTCACCCCTCCCGCATCTCCTTGGTCTTCTACCAGCATAAGAACCTGAACCAGCCCGCCCATGGCCTGGCATTATGGGAGGCGAAGATGAAGCTGCTGGCGGAGAGGGCGCGGCAGCGGCAGCAGGAGGCCGCGCTCCTGGGGCTCTCGCAGGACGAAATCAAGGCCTACGCCAAGAAGCGCAAGTGGGCCGACGGACTCACCAGTCCCATGTCAGAGCTCGCCAAGGACAAACGGGAGGGCGTGGCCACGCGGCTGGCCCCCACACAACACACCACCACCACGGTCACGGCGTCTCCCTACGCCTTCACCCAGCTGACGGGGCCCTACAGTCGCTTCGTTTGAAACTCCTCGTCTGGATGGGGCCGGGTCTCGGCGGGCCCCGCGGCCCTTCCAGCGTTGTATAGCAAGCCGCCCTCGCTCGGTCCATCCCCGAGATGATCAGAGGGACACTTTTATTCTATTTTTTTTACCTCAAGTTCTGGTGGCAGTTTGGGGACCCCCCCGAACGGACACGCCGCCTATGGTGCTCTTGTTCTCTCCCAGATGGAAGGGATTCACAGTTTACCCTCCATAAGTGAATTTAACGATTCTAATTATTATTATTATTATTATTATTATTATTACCAATATTATGATTGCTATTGTTACCGTCAATGTCGATATTGCAGGTATTGTTATTATATTATGAAGATGAATTATTTTAATTGTATTGCTCCCCCCCCCCCCCCCCCCCCCCCGACCCTGAAATTTCATCACCGGAACGTTTGGTTTCGTAACTCCGTCTTTATTTCCGACCTGGCTCGTTCAGAATGAATGTAAGAACGAGCCTGTGATCACGTTATCGTCCGCCTCGGTGTCCACCCCGTCGTCCGAATCACGCGGACAAGTTCCGCGAGTGCCGCCGCCCACGCCGGCCCGGAGGCCTTTCCATCGCGTGCCGCGCTCATTCATACTGTACTAGATCAACGGTGCTTTGTTGTCGTTTTTTTTTCTCGCTGTCCACACTGGACCACGGTGCTCGTTACACGGCGGTGGCGTCATCGACCGCTCGGTGCTCATATTTGCGGTGCGCGGGAGCCCACGTGGGGCGATCGTGACGGAGCGTTGCGCGGTG
>JAFMOC010000448.1:0-127500 GCA_019802505.1 Corydoras sp. C115
ATTAGGATTAATAAAGATGAGGATTAGGATTAATAAAGATGAGGATTAGGATTAATAAGGATGAGGATTAGGATTAATAAAGATGAGGATTAGGATTAATAAAGATGAGGATTAGGATTAATAAAGATGAGGATTAGGATTAATAAAGATGAGGATTAGGATTAATAAGGATGAGGATTAGGATTAATAAAGATGAGGATTAGGATTAATAAGGATGAGGATTAGGATTAATAAGGATTAGGATTAATAAGGATGAGGATTAGTTTTCTTTGAATTCTGAATGGACGATCTGGAACGTTTCACTGGATTCTGTTTCTAACGTTGTTAAAGCTGTAGATGTCCAGGACCGGCGGGCGGGCGTGCGGCGGGCGGGTGGCGAGCGGGACCCTGCGTCTGCTTCCGGAGCCTCACACCTGCAGCTCGTACCTGCTCATTACATTATAATTGCAGACGAGCTTTAGGAAGGGCGTTCCGTGATGCTCCCTTTAGGAAAACCATTTTCCGCCAACAAAACCGATCGGCTTTTTATTACCGTCGCTGGAAAGCACCTTTAAACTGCCAGGAAATGACATCATCACGTCTGACTATCAAAACAAACCAGGCTTCAACCTGCAGGTCACGTCATCAGACTGAATCAACTCCATCAGACTGAATCAACTCCATCAGACTGAATCAACTCCATCAGACTGAATCAACTCCATCAGACTGAATCAACTCCATCAGACTGAATCAACTCCATCAAACTGAATCAACTCCATCAGACTGAATCAACTCCATCAAACTGAATCAACTCCATCAGACTGAATCAACTCCATCAGACTGAATCAACTCCATCAGACTGAATCAACTCCATCAGACTGAATCAACTCCATCAGACTGAATCAACTCCATCAGACTGAATCAACTCCATCAAACTGAATCAACTCCATCAGACTGAATCAACTCCATCAGACTGAATCAGTTCCATCAGACTGAATCAACTCCATCAGACTGAATCAACTCCATCAGACTGAATCAACTCCATCAAACTGAATCAACTCCATCAGACTGAATCAACTCCATCAGACTGAATCAACTCCATCAGACTGAATCAACTCCATCAGACTGAATCAACTCCATCAGACTGAATCAGTTCCATCAGACTGAATCAACTCCATCAGACTGAATCAACTCCGTCAGACTGAATCAACTCCATCAGACTGAATCAACTCCATCAGACTGAATCAACTCCATCAGACTGAATCAACTCCATCAGACTGAATCAACTCCATCAGACTGAATCAACTCCATCAGACTGAATCAGTTCCATCAAACTGAATCAACTCCATCAGACTGAATCAACTCCATCAGACTGAATCAACTCCATCAGACTGAATCAACTCCATCAGACTGAATCAACTCCATCAGACTGAATCAGTTCCATCAGACTGAATCAGTTCCATCAGACTGAATCAACTCCATCAGACTGAATCAACTCCAT
The DNA here is from genome assembly GCA_019802505.1 of Corydoras sp. C115. Classification (NCBI taxonomy): domain Eukaryota; kingdom Metazoa; phylum Chordata; class Actinopteri; order Siluriformes; family Callichthyidae; genus Corydoras; species Corydoras sp. C115. The sequence goes on from JAFMOC010000448.1 coordinate 1,481, forward strand.
CAGACTGAATCAACTCCATCAGACTGAATCAACTCCATCAGACTGAATCAACTCCGTCAGACTAAATCAACTCCATCAAACTGAATCAACTCCATCAGACTGAATCAACTCCATCAAACTGAATCAACTCCATCAGACTGAATCAACTCCATCAGACTGAATCAACTCCATCAGACTGAATCAACTCCATCAGACTGAATCAGTTCCATCAGACTGAATCAACTCCATCAGACTGAATCAACTCCGTCAGACTAAATCAACTCCATCAAACTGAATCAGCTCCATCAGACTGAATCAACTCCATCAAACTGAATCAACTCCATCAGACTGAATCAACTCCATCAGACTGAATCAACTCCATCAGACTGAATCAACTCCATCAGACTGAATCAGTTCCATCAGACTGAATCAGTTCCATCAGACTGAATCAACTCCATCAGACTGAATCAACTCCATCAGACTGAATCAACTCCATCAGACTGAATCAACTCCATCAGACTGAATCAACTCCGTCAGACTGAATCAACTCCATCAAACTGAATCAACTCCATCAGACTGAATCAACTCCATCAAACTGAATCAACTCCATCAGACTGAATCAACTCCATCAGACTGAATCAACTCCATCAGACTGAATCAGTTCCATCAGACTGAATCAGTTCCATCAGACTGAATCAACTCCATCAGACTGAATCAACTCCATCAGACTGAATCAACTCCATCAGACTGAATCAACTCCGTCAGACTAAATCAACTCCATCAAACTGAATCAACTCCATCAGACTGAATCAACTCCATCAAACTGAATCAACTCCATCAGACTGAATCAACTCCATCAGACTGAATCAACTCCATCAGACTGAATCAGTTCCATCAGACTGAATCAGTTCCATCAGACTGAATCAACTCCATCAGACTGAATCAACTCCATCAGACTGAATCAACTCCATCAGACTGAATCAACTCCATCAGACTGAATCAACTCCATCAAACTGAATCAACTCCATCAGACTGAATCAACTCCATCAGACTGAATCAGTTCCATCAGACTGAATCAGTTCCATCAGACTGAATCAACTCCATCAGACTGAATCAACTCCATCAGACTGAATCAACTCCATCAGACTGAATCAACTCTATCATAATAAAGCATACAGACACGGCGGGTTTGGCATGTTCTTCTTTCAGCTCTGGGTATTGCCGGTTTGAACTCTGATCTGGATGGAGTTTGCATGTTCTCCCCATGTCTGTGTGGGTTTTGTCCCATATAGAGTGTGTGTGTGTGTGTGTGTGTGTGTGTGTGTGTGTGTGTGTGTGTGTGTGTGTGAGTGTGTGTGTGTGTGTGTGTGTGTCCTGTGCTGGGTGTATCTGCTCAGCTCCTGAAACGTTAACCATAAACTTTATTGTTTCTAATGTTTAAACTGAATCACAGCCCCCCCCCCTCCCCCCCCCCTCCCCGATCTCACTCAGATCGTTCTCATGTTCAGAACGTGGAGACAGAACGTCCTCTGGAGTCGGACAGTCTGATGTCATAAACCGTTAAACAAGACATAAATAATCAATCATGAACCTGATAAATCAGAAACCACGTTTATATCTGTAAAGAAACCAGGCATCCTGTTATTACTGTCACAAACAGCCTCACTCGTCCCAGAGACAGTCCGTCCGCCAAAAGAGGAGGTGAGGACAGACAGACAGACAGACAGACAGACGGAGAACCATAAATCTTTAGGTTCCTGCTTTTTAAGCTTTGAAGCTCTGAGGGAAGTGTCTGGTCATGTTTCAGAGTGATGATGGTTTACACCCACAGCTCTCTGTATCCTGAAGCCCTGCGAGGTCAGACATTATGGGATGTTTCATGTGCTTCTTTAATAAGTCGACGTGTTTAATGAGATCGTCAGTGCTGAGCGTTGTTGTTGATGGATGGTGGTGGAGTGGAGGAGGCGTGGGCCGAACGACTCCCGTCTCACCCCGAGGCCGTCGTCAACCACGTGGTGCAGCTTTTCAGTTCCTTTAAAAGCACTTCCAGCTCAGCAGCTCTGGAGCAGATGATGCAGATGCTGACGGAGTGTGTCATCACGACCCGAGCCCGGGAACGCTCCGCATAGTGCTCCCAGCCGTCAGTCAGGAGAACTCCGAGGAACGAGGATCTAATCGACAGGTTCCCTTTACCATGAGCTCGACCAGCGCAGGTACGGAATCCGAGTTTTCAGAGGACGAGCTGGAAAGCTGCGCGTCAGGCTTTGAAGTGGACAGTGCGAGTGAAGACGCTTCAAAGAATTCAGAGAAAAAGCCAGAAAAGCATCTGCAGAAGCCCCGGAGCAGACCGGCACGCTCCACAGCCCGCCGCGTCGCCGCCAACATCAGAGAGCGCAGACGCATCCTGGACTACAACCAGGCCTTCAACGCTTTACGGGTCGCTCTGAAACATGACCTCAGCGGAAAACGCCTGTCCAAGATCGCCACTCTGCGCCGGGCTGTTGACCGCATCGCCGCGCTCTCAGCTCTCCTGCAGGCCAACGTGGAAGCAGAGCCATCTCCCTGTACCCATCCGGAGTGCCACCAGGTGAGACAGGGCAGGAGGCCAGGAGGTGAGGTGTATGAGTCCAAGCCTGGACATGAGTCCAGGGGGACTGCAGAGTGGGGGGAGGTCCTGAACCAGCCTGGTGTGCATGGAGCCTCTCGACACGCCTTCGAGTCTTTGGATATTCAGCTTCATCAGGATCGAGGTTCTTCTCATCAGAGCAGCTCATCTCTGAAGGCTTCTCTGAAGCTCGCCGCTCCTCACGAGGTTCTGAACGCCGAGCGTTTTGGGGGGAAACCTGGGATTCAGCTGGGCTGTAAAGTGACGTGTTATCAGAAACCTGTGGACCTCTCTCTCATGGACTCCCCCAGCATAGCGCCCCCATGGCACTGGCAGTACTCAGGGTTTCAGCAGTTCTTAAGTATGCACTAACACACTGCGCTCTTACAACACACACCACAGAACTGACCACAGAACTGAACCTGGGAACGAGCTGAGTGTCTGGTTCTTATCAAAGGCCGGGTCTCTTTCTGTCTGCTGTCTGATCTCGAACGCTGACGATTTAAATCAGTCGATCTGAATGCGGCAGCAATGTGTCTGATTACCGTTCAGTTTATCTGATTAGATTATAATATTAATTAAAACATTTGAAACATGCAGAATGAAATGATGCACAAACACCGCTCTTCGTTTCTAAAATATAAATGAGTTTAATGTTTAAATGAAAACATGAGTCTGAATTATTTTGTTGTTTGGGTGAAACATAAGAAACATGGTTCTACTGCCCCCTTCAGGGTTAATGGAGTATTGTACTATTTACTTTCGGGAGGAAACAAAAGCCCCAGACACGGGGAGAACATACAAACTGAAGAATCATTACTGAAACCTCTTGAATAAACTGCCATTTTAATCATTGTTTTAATATTGTTAATATGTTAATGATGTCATTATAACTGTACCAATCACCAGCTGTGTATCTGATCAGCTGACATAAATAAAAGTTGCAATTGGTTGCAATTTGGAAAATCACCACTAGATGTCACTAAAACCGTCTGAATGCAGCTTTGTAGAAAAACTATAAATCTTAACGCGCGTCCTGCTTTTTCATTATAATAAAATAAATAAAATAAAAATAAAAATGATAATTTTCGTTTTAATATCAGTTATAATATTTATAATACCACTCTTCAGCATCTAAAGCACAAATGATCGTTCAATACGTTTCTGTGCATCGAATAAAATAATAAAATAAATCCCAGTCTCCAATAATGAACAGAATTGGAGCTCCACACACCCCTCCAGCCCAGACGTGGGGTTTCAGGTGAAGGTTCTCCTGATTTATTTGGATTAGAAACTACGGTAATCTATGGCGCAGTGCCTCTGTAAGTGAGGAGTTAACTCTGTGGATCACCTCACGTTGGCGTTATGGTTGATGAATTATTAAAAGCAGCTCTGATATGATCTGATTCATTTGAACTTGTGCAGAGAGATGAGTGAACGAGAGGAACAGGATGTTGAGGGTAATAAATGTGATTGCAGTGATCAGGCAAGTTTGATGGACACCAATAAATTCTGCCTGCTCATGCCTTTATGACTGCTTTATGAGCGCTTATAAACGGGTGATTTATGTCTGCCCCCTGGTCCTGGAGGCTAAAACTTGTTTCAAATCTTGACAGCAGTTTGTTTGACAGCTCCATCAGGAGCCATATTATTTCTGCTGTAATGTAATTAATGCCTCGTGGCTCCATCAGGGCCATCAGACTCCATCAGGCTCCACCATCAGGCTCCACCATCAGGCTCCACCATCAGGCTCCACCATCAGGCTCCACCATCAGGCTCCACCATCAGGCTCCACCAGGGCCACCAGGGCCATCGTTATGAGTGCAGTACACTCAGGATCTCACACTGGAAAGCACTAAACAATCCACCTGATCAATACATTAACGTCCTTGATGATCAACGTTCGGTTTATTTTAGTTGGCAGAACTAAAGGTCATTTACCCACAAACCCCAGCTAAGGACTATCTTCTGTGTCATTGTGTTGTGTTAATTAGCTGTTCTGTCCAGGTGGTTTGAGTTAATTAGTTCCTCGTTCTGATTGGTAGAGCTGTGCGATACCAAGAATTTTGGTATCGATCCGATACCAAGTAAATACAGGGCCAATATCGCGATATTCGATACCGATACTTTTTAATATTTAAGCTTCATTGATCCAAAAGACCTAGTATAGAATTTCGCCAAATATTGTAGGTGACAACAAAATAATGTTTCCCAATCAACATCTTTGTTTAGAAACAATGGAACAGTAATAAAACAAAGTTTGCTTTAACGTGAGGAAAATATATATTTTTGAGGTACAAAAGGAGAAATAATACAAATATAAAGTAAAAATGCTCCCCTCACTAGACAGTTTTTTCTTTCTTTGTTTCTTTTTTTCAAATAGAATTGTTCTTAGGCAAAACAATAAAAAAAGTAATTTTCTTCCTTTCAGTGCAATTCTGTTTTCTCTTAAATAAACAGTGTAAATAAAAATATTACTTAACACAACTTAAAACAAAATTTTAGAGAGCTAAAAAACACAGTACAACAAAATTAACAGAAAGAAAAGGACTTTTTTAACTTCAGTGCACGTCTGGCTTTAAGCAAAATAAAATCGATAAGTGAAAATTAAAGTATAAATCCCGCCCCCCCATGGGGGGGCGGGATTCAGTGGGGTTTCAGTGACATTCTCCTGATGTTCAGTATTTGTCCTGCCTTTAAAAAAAGACTCTCATCTTTTTTTATCTCCCACTCTGAGTCTCTCTCTCCGTTCTGTGACGTGTCGAATTGGGCGGGTCAGGCTGAGCCCACGTGGCCGCTGTGTCACGTGACTATGCAACAACAAAAGTGTGTGTGTGTGTGTGTGTGTGTGTGTGTGTGTGTGTGTGTGTGTGTGCCACAGTGATATCAGTGTTACAGACTCAGAGAATAGACTTTGATAAATCGGCGTGCGCACAAAAAACTCGAGTATCGATCTTTTTACGCGAGTATTGTTCAATACCAATACCAGCGTTGGTATCGATATTATCGATATTTGTATCGATCCGCACAGCTCTACTGATTGGGTTGTTGGGTGCATGTGATGGGATGTGTTTGTGTATTTAGTTCCGGTGTTCCTCGTCGTTTGCTGTTTGGACACTTTAATAAACCCATGTTCTACCTGCGTGCCTGGCTCCCTTCTGCGGGCCGCCGCGCTTAGCTCCGGGTAAGACGGGTGTGACGAGGGTGCAGTTATTATAGAAATGCTGAGTTGTTTTCTTAAAATCTGAATAAATATAAAATAAAAGTCTTTAATGCTAATTTAGCATGATTAGCTTGAAGGCTATATGCTAATCTGCAGTAAACATGTGATTGTGTGTGAATGTGATTTAAACTCTGACAGAACACAGAACATCTGCCCAGCTGCCACTCCACATTAAAACCTCGTGTTTCTGTTAATACACACACACACACACACTGGCCACTTTATTAGATACACCTCACTGTTGAACTGTTCTATACAGGTCCATTCTGACGATGAGAACCCTTCAGAAACACCAGAGAACAGAACTATAATGTTGATGAATTTGGTGAGTAAAGCTCGTTAAATGATTATTATTAGTAATTATTAAATAGCTCGCTGTGTGAGCTGAACCTCGTGTCTTTAACAGATGATGCTTCTGCTTTGCTCTCAAACTGAAACTCACTTTCTTTTAAACTATTTTGTTCTGATACTGTAATTGAACACTGTGGCCACATGAGGGCAGTAGAACCCTTTTGTTCCACAGATACCTTTAAAAAAAAAACAACCGTCATCAGAACATGTGTGGACTCCTGATGCTCACTCTGAGGAAGCGTCCTGTCTGGATCTCCAGCTCTACAATCAGACATCCATAATGAAGACTAACGAATCAGACATCCATAATGAAGACTAACGAATCAGACATCCATAATGAAAACTAACGAATCAGACATCCATAATGAAGACTAACGAATCAGACATCCATAACGAAGACTAACGAATCAGACATCCATAATGAAGGCTAACGAATCAGACATCCATAACGAAGACTAACGAATCAGACATCCATAATGAAGGCTAACGAATCAGACATCCATAATGAAAACTAACGAATCAGACATCCATAATGAAGACTAACGAATCAGACATCCATAATGAAGACTAACGAATCAGACATCCATAACGAAGACTAACGAATCAGACATCCATAATGAAGACTAACGAATCAGACATCCATAACGAAGACTAACGAATCAGACATCCATAATGAAGACTAACGAATCAGACATCCATAACGAAGACTAACGAATCAGACATCCATAACGAAGACTAACGAATCAGACATCCATAATGAAGACTAACGAATCAGACATCCATAACGAAGACTAACGAATCAGACATCCATAATGAAGACTAACGAACTTCACATCATTCAACAACGGTCTGAATCTCTCTCTGAGAGAGAGAGGGAGAGAGAGAGAGAGAGAAATGAAATCTGAATGATCATACAGTTCATTATCATTAATTAAACACATGCCCTGTAATCAGAACTTCATACAAAACCACCTGAAGAACCTCTGAACACTGAGGCTCATCAGAGACCGCACCACGGCCCAGCGGAGTGGACGAGGACCGGCTGAATGTCCACCTATAACATCCACCAACAGAACTGTCCCTCAGCCCTCAGCTTAGAACAACGAGGGTTCTGTTCATCAGCTACAGGAACGATGAGGGTTAAACCAGGTCACAGTGAGAACCAATGAGAACTGCATGCTGGGACCCACTGATGATCTAAATCTAATGTTTAGAATACTGTGAGTGTGGTGGAGAACCGAAACACCAAGCCGCTCTCAGGAACCATTAGAACAGTTTATTACAGATAAAAAGATTAATATATGAGTGCTGTGTTTGTGAGAGGAACCATCGGTTAACCATCGTTAACTGTTCTCTCGTTCTAATGCTCTCATCAGTGGAAGTGAGAGGAACCAGATACAGATACTGAGACGCTGGGCGTGCCCTTCCTCTGCCTTCTACAAAGTCAGATACGCCATTTAGCTTCCATGACAGATCAGTTATTCTTACACACACACACACACACACACACACACACACACACACACACACACGTCACCAATCCTATGATTTAGTACCCAGTGAAGAAGGATTCAGGAGAAAAAAGAGGCTGCTCTCAGTGAGGTCCTGTTTGTTGCAGTCTGGTTGGTGTGAGGTCAGAACGAGTGTTTCAGAACGTTTACATTTAGCAGATGCTTTTATCCAAAGAGAGAGAACGTGTTTCTGAGGTTTGCCTCTCTGTGACCTGATCAGTGAAGATGATCAGTTATGCGTTCGGTTAGTTTGGTTAGTTTGGTTAGTTAGAGTTTAAACCTGGTTAATGTTTAATTAATTTAACCCAGTTCATCTTTTCTTCTTAATCAGATAATCTGAGGGTTGCAGTGAATTTCCTCATCCTCAGTTTAAGTCGTTCTAAAGACTCTGTGTTTCTTTTGAACTCCCCCAGCAGACCCTGCTATTTACTCCACAGGAGAGGGGTAAGGTTCTACCCCTGCAGGCAGAACTTAGATAAGTGGATGGGAGGGAGGGTCATTAGTATAATGAGCTGGTTTTAATCAGTTTTCCATTTTTTAATTCTTTCATCTTTCATTACATTATCTTCTGCTTTATAATCTACTGGGGATGCTTGGGACGGGGGACGGGGGAGGGGTGGGGGGAGTTTTGGGTGCTGGGCAGATACACCCAGGACAGGACACCAATCTATCAGACTCATTCGCACAGACACACAAACACTGCATGGTGTGGGGTAATCTAGAGAAGCCCATTCACCTTGAATCCATGTTTTTGGATTGTGGGAGGAAACCAGAGAACCTGAAGTAAACCCCCACAGGGAGAACATACAAACTCCACCCAGATTGGGATTTGAAGTTGGAATTCCCAAGGTTGATTGTGAAGCGAGGTGATCGGGACCATGTGACTGAAGCAGATGGAGGTTTGAGAGCAGGTGAGACGGTGTCCTCACGGTCACTCAGATCTGAAGATCTGATTTCATCTGACGTTTCCATCGTTTCACTTTCCAAAGTCAACCACCCAGAAACACAGCTGCCCTCAGACCACTCAGCACTCGCCCTCCTCGTCCTCCATTCTGATTTGTTGTGAGTTGTTGTCTGTGCTGTAGGACACGTTCTTCTGATGAACCTGACCAGACCGTTTCCCGTCACGTCGCCGTACGACTCGGCCTTCTGTTGCTTTAAGTGAAATGTAGAAATTCAGAGTGACCTCAGAGTTATTACATCATAAAATTAATTATGATGAATTATGAATTTATAAGCATCTTTAAAGGTAAATCGGGGAGATTGTCAGTGATGGGGTCTGGTTCGGATCTGCAGAGCACTCGGACATTTATTCAGTCAGTTTCTAAGTTGCTTTATTTAAACCTCCAACCTGTACGGACAGAAGGACAGAACATCTGAGTTCTGATGACGAGGGATCAGCTTCATCACCGTACGTTTAAAATCAAAAGGGACAACTGTTTACCAAAGAGAGCTGTCATCACTGCACCCTGACGAATTCAAAATGAGAGTCTGTGAACCTGCTCTGAGACGGTGCACCATTACAAAAACGTCGTTATAAAGAAGGTCCACGCTGGAGAACCTGTGCTTCTGGTTGAATTGGCGTGATCAGTTCTTCTGTATGATTTATAAGAAAATGTCTTTGAAGTTTCTTTATTCTGAATGTCAGAAAGCCCCCGGCTGCAGGTCATGATGGGAACCCCCAGCTGTAAGTCAAACCATGCATTGTGGTCTGCAACTAATTGGATTTTGAAGCTCTCGACCCCGAGCCCTTCACTTATTGGAAAAAAAGGCAATCAGGACATTCATTACCACAGGTCTGAAAACAGAGGCTCGGTCTGGAGGTGGACACAGCAGCAGCAGAGCGTTATCGCTGCTCCCCGTGTGACCTGTGAAATCTGGAGAGCTCCATCCATTTAGAACCCGCCCCCCCCCCCCCCCCCCCCCCCCCCCCCCCCCCCCCCCCCCCCCCCCCCCCCCCCCCCCCCCCCCCCCCCCCCCCCCCCCTGTGGACCCGAGGCACAGGTATTGATTAAAGAGGAGTTATCTGCAGAAGTGTTGGATGAACCAATTAAACAGCGGTATGGAAGGTGAGCAGCAAAATATCTTAAATATGCTGCTCAATTATTCATTGGACATCTTTATCTGAGTCCTAATTCAGGCCTCTTGTTTTGGCTGGTTAGTGATTGATCTCTGATATTCTAATCTCTCGGCCGGTGGCTGTTCTTGTGAAATGTGCACAACGCTGGAATTGATCTTTTAATAAAGTATATTGTTCTGAGATTTGCCAGATTCTAAAAAAAAAAGAAAAACAAATCCTCTGTCTCCGCCGCCGACGTCTTCATGGACCTGTGGGGAGCATTATGGTCTGCTTTACTAGAGAAGTTTATTTGGATACACATTTATTTTAGTTTTAAATTATTAGCTGAAATAAATCACAACTCAGCGATCACAGCTCCACAATAACGTATTCTCCAGTTTGGAACCTGACATTGATTTATCTTAATTGCTCTCTAATCCTAATCCTTCGAGGCTGATTGCGGTTCTATCGTCCCTCGGTGGACACAAACCCGGTGGATCTAATTGTGTCTTGGCCGAAGCTCGGTGTGCATGCTGTTCTCCAAAGGGACTCCTCAGAACCCTCTGAACTGAAGGGAACAGCATCTCTGATCAATGGGCCACTTCTTTATTTTGGCCGCTCGTCCGGTTAAAACCAATGAGTCTTTAGCGCTGCGCGGGTTTATTCCTGAGCTGGTGCAGTGTGTATTGATAGAGGGCTGATGGGTAATCAATCTGTTCCCAGAGGGTTACATCAGCACCCCAAACAGAACCCTGCATGAAACTGGAGTTCCACTGGAACACACAACAGACAGACAGACAGACAGGAGGTTCATTTACAACATGAGACATCACTGTTCTCACTTTTTACTTCATCAGAAGCTGAAGTTTTGTGAATGATGACGTTTAACATGAAACACGGCAGGAGGCAAGAGTGAGGCAAGAGTGAGGCAGGGGTGAGGCAGGAGTGAGGCAGGAGTGAGGCAGGAGTGAGGCAGGAGTGAGGCAGAGGTGAGGTAGGGTGAGGCAGGGTGAGGCAGGGTGAGGCAGGGTGAGGTAGGGTGAGGCAGGGGTGAGGCAGTGGTGAGGCAGGGTGAGGTAGGGTGAGGTAGGGTGAGGCAGGACTGAGGCAGGGGTGAAGCAGGGGTGAGGCAGGGGTGAGGCAGGGGTGAGGCAGGGGTGAGGCAGGAGTGAGGCAGGAGTGAGGCAGGGGTGAGGCAGGGGTGAGGCAGGAGTGAGACAGGGGTGAGGCAGGAGTGAGGCAGGAGTGAGGCAGGGGTGAGACAGGGGTGAGGCAGGAGTGAGGCAGGGGTGAGGCAGGGGTGAGGCAGGAGTGAGGCAGGAGTGAGACAGGGGTGAGGCAGGAGTGAGGCAGGAGTGAGGCAGGAGTGAGGCAGGGGTGAGGCAGGAGTGAGGCAGGAGTGAGACAGGGGTGAGGCAGGGGTGAGGCAGGAGTGAGGCAGGAGTGAGGCAGGGGTGAGGCAGGAGTGAGGCAGGAGTGAGGCAGGGGTGAGGCAGGCAGTAAAACTCTTTCACCACACTGTAAATCTTCAGACTGAAATGTTGAGTGTTGTTTGACTGAACAGACATCACGTGCTCTCCGTGTGGATGTGGGGTATTAAACCCTCAGATGCCCCCTGGTGGTGACCCGCTGCCTGGTAATGCACATCGATAGTCTGACAAAACCCATCAAAAACATAGTGCCTCCGATCGGAGCTGCATTCTGATTGGACGTTCTCCAGAGACATCGTCCAACGAGACATCAGCAGGTCAGTATGGCGGACGGTCAGGACAGGTAATTTAGAGAGAGCGAGGGAGAGACAGATGGAGGCAGACAGGGAGAAGAAGGCAGGAAGTGAGGCTTACGGATCAGCGGGTGGCTCCGATTCGCCCGCCGTGCCAGTCTGAGTGATGAAGTCTCTGATTGCAGGAGACAGAGACGGATGAGGAACTTAAAGCTAGTTTTCAGAGAGCAAATTGATGACCTGTGTACCAATCCACCTGAGAGCAGGTTAATAAGGCTGTTACTCACAGCGGATTGAGTTCCGCCCTCTTTCAACGGAGAACCCGAATTAGAACACAGGAAACGAATGAGGTTCACCCAACACTGCCTGGTTTACGCAAAGCCTGGTTTACACAAAGCCTGGCTTATATGAAGCCTGGTTTAGATAAAGCCTGGTTTACACAAAGCCTGGCTTACACAAAGCCTGGCTTATATGAAGCCTGGTTTAGATAAAGCCTGGTTTACACAAAGCCTGGTTTACACAAAGCCTGGCTTATATGAAGCCTGGTTTAGATAAAGCCTGGTTTACACAAAGCCTGGCTTACACAAAGCCTGGCTTATATGAAGCCTGGTTTAGATAAAGCCTGGTTTACACAAAGCCTGGCTTACACAAAGCCTGGCTTATATGAAGCCTGGTTTAGACAAAGCCTGGTTTACACAAAGCCTGGTTTACACAAAGCCTGGTTTACATAAAGCCTGGTTTACACAAAGCCTGGTTTACATAAAGCCTGGTTTACATAAAGCCTGGTTTAGATAAAGCCTGGTTTACATAAAGCCTGGTTTACACAAAGCCTGGTTTAGATAAAGCCTGGCTTACATAAAGCCTGGTTTAGATAAAGCCTGGTTTACATAAAGCCTGGTTAAGATAAAGCCTGGTTTACATAAAGCCTGGTTTACACAAAGCCTGGTTTATATGAAGCCTGGTTTAGATAAAGCCTGGCTTATATGAGGTCTGTTATTTAACAGTTTGATGTTTAAATCTTGAACCTGATGGCTGGTGATGGTTCTCATTAATAGTTCTAATGTAGTTCTAATGTAGTTCTAATGTAGTTCTTGTATAAGGTGCTGATTGGGGTTCTGAAGTTAAAATCCAGCAGCTCTCTGAAGTTCTGCAGTCTGGAGACCTCATAATCCAGATGATCCATTTGAGACGTGGTTATATTTTCTGGAGCTGATATTCGTGAGTGTGGTGTGTTAAGTGCTGAAAATCCTGATATAAAGGTTGATGAGCACTTATTCTATAAAACGATCTGCACTTAAACAACCTGCCGTCAATCATCTGCTGTTCTCCTGAATGTCAACAGAATGACGTGAGGGAGCATCAGCTTCATGCATCTTAAGACTTATGTCCTGCATAAACTCATCAGCAACGTCTGCGTGATGACAATATCCATGGCCAAGACATAAAGCAATAAATAAGAGAGCAAGCCATATATTCTCTTGCTCTGCCCTTCCCTGGGTGTGACACCATTTTCCAAATTTCCTTCAGCGCTAAAAATAGACATGACATACGAGCATTCGGGTTCATCTGCAGGAAGAGAAGGGGAAGCCCTCCACAGACACAGCCCTACATTAACCTGAGGACGTCCTCAGCACACAAGATTCCAGTTTACTTCTCCGCGTGATCAGGAGCAGGTCACATGACCCACTCATTAATCAGATGAACGATTGGAGACGATGCAGCAGAAGGTTTCTGAGCTATTTGAGCAAATTGAGTCAAAAACTGAGTGAAGAACATTTAACATCGCTTTAAAAAGTGATCAACACACTCAGCAGAGCATCATGATCTGATTCTGAGAAGGACAGCAACAGCACTGTCTCCACGAGAACCTCTCCCACTCCAGGGTCCTCAGGAGGCTCTTCAGATGATCAGTGAGTGGAACCTGATCGGAACAATCTCTGAACTCTCATCTGAAAAGCCATACAGAGCACCAGACTTCAGAACAGGTTCTACACTATACTCACATTATCATCCAATCAGTGATGTGGGCTTCAAACCATCTCAACACACACACACACACACACACACACACACACACACTGTATAAACACACAGAAGTTTGCACAGCAGTAGAAGTCAGTTAATGGTGTTCTAACAGAACGTTGGAACCCGCTGTAGAACAACAGCATGTCATCATGACGTGTCGAGGGTGAGATCCTGAAGCACCTGAGACTGTGGAATTTGTCAAGGCAGACATGAAATCTTCCTGACCGACAGAATCAATCACCTGTGAGAACCCCACGGAGCGAGAACATTTACTGAGGAGAAGATTGAGGGTGAAAAGGCCTCCAAAATAGTGGGAACTGTGTGTGACCCCATTACAGGCCTGCAGGGACACAGCCAGGCAGGCCTGCTGATAAACATTTAGAACAATCCCAATAACATGATCATTATGGGATGGATAATCTGTTCCTCTCAACCTTTAATATAGATTTAATTATCTGAAGGTTAAAATGATTCGTAATAATGACGTTCTAATAATCACGTCTGTGTTCTGTTAAAAATAAACAGATTATGAAGAAAAGTGTTCGACCTCAAAAGTGAAATCAACAGAATTCTACAGAAATGATGATGTAATAAAATAAAAGCTCGTAAAGCGTCGAGCGCTCGACACAAAATAAATAAAAACCTGAAGTGATTTCATATTTTTATTTAGGTCGCAGTGTTTAGATGTAGGGGGCGGCACAGTGGCTTAGTGGTTTAGCATGTTCTCCTCTCAGCACTAGGGATTCCCGGTTCGAATCCCCATCTGGGTGGAGTTTGCATGTTCTCCCCGTGTCTGCGTGGGTTTCCTTCGGGTTCTCCGGTTTCCTCCCACAGTCCCCAAATTGCCCCATATAGAGTGTGTCTGTGTGAGTGAGTGTGTGTCCGGTGATGGATTGGTGTCCTGCCCTGGGTGCATCTGCCCAGCACCTGAAATGTTCTCCCCTGGATGGGCATGGGGAACCCCCCCCACCGCGACCTTAATAGAGGATAAAGCTGAAGATAATGAATGAATGAATGAATGAATGTTTGAATGTAACAGGATGATTTGAACGTCAGGTCTCTCCTTTTATTGGTCCACTGTTAGTTCCACTGTTAGTTCCACTGTTAGTTCCACTGTTTGTTCCACTGTTTGGTTCTCTGTTTGGTTCTCTGTTTGGTTCTCTGTGGATCTCAGGGGGGGAGCAGCTCTGTTTCCTCAGTTTGATGTCAGTTGTGGTGGATTTACTAAGCTGTCGGTCTCATGGCTTTAAATCCAGACTGACAGAGTTCACCTTTAATGATCATAATAAGAAATGCTTAAACTGAGGAGGAACTGAATCTGTATGAGACTGGCTGTCCATCAGCTCTTACGGTCTCTGAGGACGTGCTGACCTCTCTGCAGATCCACCGTGGTCTCACCGTGGTGAGGACGTTCTAACGTTCTGTTTAATTCATGGTGTTGTAGGGAGTGGAAGCCCGTTCTGAACTCTCGGATGTAAATCATCAGGGACATGCTTCGTCTTGTCTTCTGCTAAAAGGTTTGTTGGCAAATGAAGTCTCTTGTTTCCAGTTTCCACGGCGTCCCGCTGTGCTGCAGACGAGCGGCAGAGTTAATGTTCATTTAAACAGCAGCTCGCTGATCGATCTGTTTAATGTGGAAATTACAAATGAAATGAACCGAGGGTCTGAGGACCGACTTCAGAAAGAAATGATATTCATCACGACTCCTACAAAATAACAACAATAATAATAATAATAATAATAATAATAATAATACAGCAGAATAACAACACGCTGTATTATTCTAATGGAAATCACTTTATTTAACAAATATAATCAAGGATTCCCCCCCAGCATCGTAGTTGGTCGTAGTTGGAAATGGAACATGTGAATGAAATATGAAGAGAGCAGTTAAGAAAGGAAAGCAGGGCTGACCTCGCTCAGGTCTCCTGGGTTTGGTGTGTGGACTGTTCTCAGGTCAGTGCAATGTCTTTGAAACAGCACACTGATGATTTCAGTCATGTTCCCGCATCCCGCTCCCAAATTACAGAACCGCTGGGTCAGGCTTACAGTCACACATTACTGATGATGTTTAAATGACCTCTGACCTTTTATACACACACACACACACACACACACACACACACACACACACACACACACACAGTTTCAGTGATATTTCCACAGTTTCAACAATAAACTAAAGTAAAAATCATAGAACAGAATGATAAGAATGTCAATTACAGTTCTACGTCTTTCAGGATTCATTCATTCTACAGTAGAACTCAGGTAAGTCCATGAATGTTCTCCACTTCTTCTACACACCAGTTTACACTGCTCTCCTTCTCATGTGGTTCTAACAGAACCTGGAGGAATGTGTTGGGTCATTATTGTGCTGTAATGGGAACCCTGATCCAGTCCAACAGAACCAACCCAGCTGGGTTCTTCAGACCTCCTGTGGTTCCACTGGTGTTGCACAGTGAGGAACCCTCCTCAGATAGCTGTGATGTGTTTTTTTAAATCATCAGTCAGAACGTCGTTCCTTTGCACCGTGTCAGGTTCTACACTCAACTGCACAAATCAGAAGTGTCAATAATAAATGGTGCTGTTGTTCCGTGTGGTTCTGATGTTCTACAGTTACATTTACTCTGATAATCCTTAAAGAACAATGATATGCCCCCCCCCCACTCTGCTGTCCTGCTATAGGACAGAAACTGAAACTGAAACTGACTGATATCAGATGTATTAGGAATGGAGGAATGGCATCTCGTGGATTTCTGCTCTTCACCTCCCTCAGCGTCACCCGTCACCGTCGTCACCGTGCCGTTGGGTCGCCGTGCCGTCGGGTCGCCGTGTCGTCGTGCCGTCGGGTCGCCGTGCCGTCGGGTCGCCGTGTCGTCGGGTCGCCGTGCCGTCGGGTCACCGTGTCGTCATGCCGTCGGGTCGCCGTGTCGTCGGGTCGCCGTGCCGTCGGGTCACCATGCCGTCGGGTCGCCGTGCCGTCGGGTCGCTGTGCTGTCGGGTCGCCGTGAGATCATTCACATGTTCCATTGCCGTCAGGTCGCCGTGCCGTCGGGTCGCCGTGCCGTCGGGTCACCATGCCGTCGGGTCGCCGTGCTGTTGGGTCGCCGTGCTGTCGGGTCACCGTGAGATCATTCACATGTTCCATTGCCGTCGGGTCGCCGTGCCGTCGGGTCGCCCCGCTGTCGGGTCACCATGCCGTCGGGTCACCGTGAGATCATTCACATGTTCCATTGCCGTCGGGTCGCCGTGCCGTCGGGTCGCCGTGCTGTTGGGTCGCCGTGCTGTCGGGTCACCGTGAGATCATTCACATGTTCCATTGCCGTCGGGTCGCCGTGCCGTCGGGTCACCATGCCGTCGGGTCGCCGTGAGATCATTCACATGTTCCATTGCCGTCGGGTCGCCGTGCCGTCGGGTCACCATGCCGTCGGGTCGCCGTGCTGTTGGGTCGCCGTGCTGTCGGGTCACCGTGAGATCATTCACATGTTCCATTGCCGTCGGTTCGCCGTGCCGTCGGGTCGCCCCGCTGTCGGGTCACCATGCCGTCGGGTCACTGTGAGATCATTCACATGTTCCATTGCCGTCGGGTCGCCGTGCCGTCGGGTCGCCGTGCCGTCGGGTCACCGTGCCGTCAGGTCGCCCCGCTGTCGGGTTTGTATTCAGAGCAGAAGCAGCAACACGGCCGGCGACATTAACGTGTGGAAACTTCATGCTGTAAATGAAGAAATAAATAAGAGTTCAAGTGTATAATCAGACCTGCACCTCCGCTCGTCCTCGCTCTCCTCACATGTTCTGCTTCACCTGAGTTGTGGAGAACCTGTCTCTCATCACTCCTCATCTGCACCACGCCGCTCCTGACCCAGATCTTCTTCTTTCTTTGTGTTGGATCAGTCTGCTTATTTTGCACACCGCTCTCTATGGTCTTTATTTAAGATTTATTATTAATGGGGGGGGTTTATTAATTAATTTATTATTAATGGGGATTATTAATCCGGGGGGGGGGGGGTGCTTAAACTTTGTGTGTGAACATGAGATTGCTCACTGCAGTCAGCGTTCTAAAGTCTGTCTGTACAGAACGTTACTGATGTATTAACGTTAAATAATCAGCAGCGGGATTCCAATTCATCTCTAAATGAGAGTTCTGCTGTTTAATAATATAAGCTTTTCAGACGCAATGCATCATCCATCATTTAACGGAACACTTTTTTAAGGAACTTCTCTTTGTTCTCTTAAATCAAAAGCACAGATTTCTTTTAACGCTCATTTTAAAGCACTGTGTGGGTTTCGTCCGTGTCCTCAGACGTGTCCCCGTCCTCCCCGTCCTCCCCGTCCACCCCGTCCTCCCCGTCCACCCCGTCCACCCCGTCCACCCCGTCCTCCCCGTCCTCCCCGTCCTCCCCGTCCACCCCGTCCTCCTCGTCTCTCCATCACGTTTATAAGCGTTCATGACGTGAGGCTCTGTTCTCATTAGAACGCGAGCAGGAGCATCTTTAGCAGCTCTCGGTTCTCGGCTGGCAGACGGTACGTTCTGCTGCTAACCTCAGAGGAACGCTGTGCTAATGAGGCCTGTAATTAGTGCAAATCATAAATATGCAAATGATGCTTTATGTGAGTGACAGCGGAACCCGTCAGCATGGAACCATAAACACCGGGACTCTGAACCACGCCGCGCCCTCAGCGTCACCTTCCATCAGGACCGAACCCGTTCACCATGCGCACCCATCACCCCCAAAGTCTGCCTCAGCTTCACCTCCAGAATCAGACTCAACTAATCAGACCCTGTTAATCAGACTCAACTAATCAGACCCTGTTAATCAGACCCTGTTAATCAGACTCAACTAATCAGACCCTGTTAATCAGACCCTGTTAATCAGACCCAGTTAATCAGACCCAACTAATCAGACCCTGTTAATCATGTGGTCAGTATTTAGGGAGGAAACCTTTGCGTTCATGTAAAGCTTTGGAGAGAATGTTGGACAGCAGAACGTTCTGTAAATTTCTGCAGACTTTGTGACTACATCAATGTTCTGTTAGGACCGCTGCAGGAGAACTGACGAGCATCACAGAGTGACCCCCCCCACCCCCCCCCCCCCAGAGACACGTAACTGAAGGTACTATCCTGTCCTTTTTTTAATGAGGGTGTAGGTAGCCTCAGTCTCGTAACATCCACCTGCCATCTCTACTAGATTCATCTTCCTCCACCCGCTCCACCCGCTCCACCCGCTCCACCTGCTCCACCCGCCCCGGTCACAGCTGCAGTACAGGTCCGGTTCCTCCAGCCCCCTGGGTCATGTTTAAACCAGCATGACTTTCCTTGAACTTATTTTCTCATCTCAGATCTTCTCCAGCATGGATCCCTCCATCTGCGACCTCCTCCATCTCTAACATCTTCAATCCGATCTCATCTCCTGCATCTCCAAATTAATTCAGCGTCTAATCTCATTCAGCATCTTTACCATCTGCACTCTCACCGTTATCTCCTCTCCTGATCGCTTTAAATTTAAATATTCATAACTGCATTTAGAACCTCTTCCAGTTCAACCAGCAGCTCCATCAACTTCTTACAATTATTAAAATAGCAAACTTTGGATTCCACAATTTATATTTATGATAAATGAAGGTTAACGACGACCCCGGAGTTACGAGATGCTGCTGAGAAAAGTCTCCGATTATGATTGACAGGAGCACAGAGTCCTCACCACGGTTGTAGAGGGATATAGTAGTTATGGAAACCATAGTTTCTGAGGGACGTGGTCGTCATGGCAACTGTTGTTTCTATTAAGCACAGAAGGACACAAACAAAATAACACACAATTTGACTTCCAAAAAATACCAATCAAAAAAACTGAGGTTTCTTTATAAATATTTAAATATAGTGCCGGTCAGTGTACAGATTACCCCCACCCACCTCCCCACCTCCACCCACCTCCTCACCTCCACCCACCTTCACCTACCTTCCCACCTCCACCCACTTCCACCCACCTTCACCCACCTTCCCACCTCCACCCACTTCCACCCACCTCCCCACCTCCACCCACCTCCACCCACCTCCCCACTTCCACCCACCTTCACCCACCTCCCCACCTCCACCCACCTCCCCACTTTCACCCACCTTCCCACCTCCACCCACTTCCACCCACCTCCCCACCTCCACCCACCTCCACCCACCTCCACCCACCTCCCCACTTCCACCCACCTTCACCCACCTCCCCACCTCCACCCACCTCCACCCACCTCCCCACACCTCCCCCCACCTCCACACTTCCACCCACCTCCACCCACCTCCCCACCTCCACCCACCTCCACCCACCTCCCCACCTCCACCCACCTCCCCACTTTCACCCACCTCCCCACTTCCCCACACCTCCCCCCACCTCCACACTTCCACCCCCACCTCCCCACCTCCACCCACCTCCCCCCACCTCCACACTTCCACCCACCTCCTCCTCCTCATCACCTCCTGATAACTGGACCAAAGTCTTTAAGTTTAATTCATCAGATAAATGAAGACGTCATTAAACACACTGATAACGAACCCGCCGCGCCGGGTCTCATCTGAGAAACAGGGAACTCTGACTCAGTCTTAAGCCTCCTGCTCTTTTTAACAAACAAGCTGACCTACAAAGAAAATCCTTTTACCCCCCCCCCCCCCCCCCCCCCCCCCCCCCCCCCCCCCCCCGTCAGGTTTAACTTCAGCAGCAGTGCTGTAATTAAAGAGTCCTCGTCCACCTCGTCTGAGTGATCCAGCAGGAGAACATCCACCTCGCAGTCAGACCTCACGCCTCGACAGCAGAATCATTTCATCTGAATCTGAATCTGATTCTTCAGTTCGTTCCAAACATGTGGTTCAGATGTTCAGACTGAAGATTTAAAGATAATCCAGCTGTCGATACGGCTGGCGTGCCGTGCGTTACGTAACGTCCTGAGACGAGCCTCTCAACGGCGTCCTGAGGCAACAGCATGCTCATTAGAACACAGAGCTGAGAGGAGAACATCGCACTCGAGAACTCATTTCACTCGAGAACCGATTTCAGTTTGCTTTAGTTCTGTGAGTCTGAATGTCCTGCAACCAACACACCAGAACATCTGCAGCAGAACCCAGGAGAACAGACCAGACTGATGGACGGTGGAGGACCTGAGGAGGACCTGCTGTGTTCCACCAGAGAACCCTACCCCTGAGAGCCTGCTGGATCAGACCTACCATCTGTATCTGAGATGTTCTGTGGGTTCTCCCTGCGTTTGGCGTGCTGATGAGTAGAGTGCAGATCTGAACCCGTCTCACAGTCTGATCAGGAAACGGCGTCGGAAAGTAATCAACATGACATCATTCATTTAATCATTAATTAGATGGAGAGATTGTTTTCTATAAACTGATAAATGCTTTTAGTTCTGATTACATTACAGAGCACTTAATGATGCTGCAGCAATTAACCTGAGGCTCGCTTCATTAGCGATTCATTATCAGAGAGAAGATTGATTCAGAGACCTGATGATTTTAAACACTCTGAATTCAGACGGTCTGAGGTTTGGCCTGAGGCTGACGTTCTCTGAGTTTTAAAGACAGATCCTGGGCAGCGTGGGGCAGATCCTGCAGGGTACTTAGTTGAGAGGGTTCCCTGGAACAGCCTCATTTCAGCACCACGCCCTCTACTGATGATGAGCTGGGTGAAGAGGTGGAACGTTCCAGATAATTTATTATACAGAGCTTTTTTTTTTTTTTACAACACTACATTTTCACGAAGCAGCTTCAGAGTTCCGATTCTGAACCCCCAACGCTGAATCTGAACAGACTGCAGTGAAAAATCACAAAAATGAATTTAAAATCAACGTTCTGATCCACAGACCTGTTTTACACACGGTCAGTTTTAAAGTCCAATGGTCCTGCATTTCTATATAACGGACAGAAAAGCCTGATTATCACGAGCAGCTCTGAGTCTGAGGCTTTTATTCTGAGGTCAGAATGGGAGAGATTAGTTTGATGATCGCGGCTTTAAGGATGATGATCGATCTGCTCAAGGACACATTGATTTATTTTTCAAAGGACTCACAAAGGTCCACAGTTCTAATAAAATTACAGTTCTAATAATAAAAATCCAATAAATGACCAAATGTAAAAACCATCCTGTATTTGTATTTGTTCAGTTTTCAAAATGATAACAAAAGAGTGGAAATAACAGATTTATATGAATTTAAATTCCAGACTGCAGTGTTCACTAACGACACAAACATCGTCATCATCATCATCATCATCATCAATATTATTATTATTATTATAATTATCTACATTTACATTTACATTTACATTTAGTCATTTAGCAGACGCTTTTATCCAAAGCGAATTATCTATCCATTATCTTCTGCTTTATCCTCTACTAGAGTCGGGGGGGGGGGCAAATACACCCAGGACAGGGGGCCAATCTATCACTGGACACACACTCACTCACACACACACTCACACACACACACACACACACACACACACACTCTATATGGGGCAATTTGGAGAACTCAATTGACTTGATCCATGTTTTTGGACTGTGGGAGGAAACCGGAGAACCGGGAATCCCCAGCACTGAGAGAAGAACATGCTAAACACTAAGCCACCGTGCCGCCCTGTAATTATTATTATTATATTTTGTTTCGACGAACACGGGGGTCTCATGAGGTTAAAGTATTCATTCAGCTTCCTCTGCTGTGTGAGATCACCAGTGAGAATAACCGTATGTTTGAACACACAGTCTTTAAACTTAATCTATTTGTTTTTTTAATTGTGAAATCTTTATTAAGAGGCGAGTCAAAGCTGTGATTGAATGTTTCTATGTTCTGAGTGTCGGTTTTCTGTTATTTAAGGGGAAAACAGATCCTCACAGCTCATTGTGTTTAATGCTATTTATAGTGAAGGAGAAGCGACTTGTTAGGTTTGAAAGTGTAAAGCGGAGCGAGTGAACGGAGGAGTGAGGAGGACGTGAGACCAAAGCGTTTCATCAGCACATCTGTCAGATCCTTCAGATCAGGTGCATTCAGGAGAAGATGCTGTTGTGGAATCATTATTGATGGCTGACAAATCCTCTCTGAGAAACAGGATTATGTCTGAAGCGCGACATCCGCAGCTCGGCATCCACAACACACACAGCCCACTGAGCCGAGGACAGCCAATTCAGTGCAATCCTCCTGCAATCTGCAGCCAACGCAGCAGCCAATCAGCTCCCTCCAGCATTTAACACTAAAACATATTCTACATTCGTCTCTGTTCATCTCCACAGACGCTCACTGAGACAGACGGGCCGCTTCACTGCTCATTAACGTCGCTACAGAACTGTGATGTAGGGCTTATGGTTCCAGTAAACGTCAGGAGAACATGCTGCTCATGAGTATGACATCATAAGACCTGCTGCCCCTGAAAATCAATCAATCAATCAGTTCTGATTCCTGATTGAATCATTAAAGGTGAACTCAGAGAGATTCAGACTTTATAAATCAGCTGAACAATCAGTGTGAACCACTAACCCCAAAGACATTAAAACTGAGGTTCATTAAAACCCTCAGCTCCCTGCAGCAGGTCAGTCAGTGGTCACTGTTGTCAGGAAAACGGTTCCACACAGTACGGCGCTCGTTCAGATCGAGGACAGACGCCGGGCGGCGTTCTCTCATCTGTTCCAAAGTACAAGACACACTTCACTAAATCTCTTATTAGCAGCGATGAAAGACAGCATCAGCAAACTTAATGAAGTTCTGTCTTCTTCCTGAAGAGCTCTGCTCATCATCATCATCATCATCATCATCATCATCATCATCATCTTCATCATCATCATCATCATCATCATCTGCCCTGAATCTCAAACCTACAGAGAGGAACCTCCCTTTAATAATGAGCTTCAGAGACAACAAGAACCTCGTCCAGATTAAAGACCAGGACATATACTGCAGGCCTGCAGCACCGTGGGGCAGGGGGTGGTGTCAGGGGGTGGTGTCAGTGGGTGGTGTCAGTGGGTGGTGTCAGTGGGTGGTGTCAGTGGGTGCTGGGCAGGGGGTGCTGGACAGTGTGTGGTGTCAGTGGGTGCTGGACAGTGTGTGGTGTCAGTGGGTGCTGGACAGTGTGTGGTGTCAGTGGGTGCTGGACAGTGTGTGGTGTCAGTGGGTGCTGGACAGTGTGTGGTGTCAGTGGGTGCTGGACAGTGTGTGGTGTCAGTGGGTGCTGGACAGTGTGTGGTGTCAGTGGGTGCTGGACAGTGTGTGGTGTCAGTGGGTGCTGGACAGTGTGTGGTGTCAGTGGGTGCTGGACAGTGTGTGGTGTCAGTGGGTGGTGTCAGTGGGTGCTGGACAGTGTGTGGTGTCAGTGGGTGCTGGACAGTGTGTGGTGTCAGTGGGTGCTGGGCAGGGGGTGCTGGACAGTGGGTGGTGTCAGTGGGGGCTGTTTGTTGCTGTTCTAAAGGTTCCGAGAGGATCTGTGTGTGCTGCCCGTTTACTGCAGGCTCCTCCAGAGGGGCAGGATGCTCAGACACAGCTCATTCATATAAGACGTGGTGGGTTCCATGGGATCAGCCCTGTGGTGCTAAACCTCCACTCACAGAACCCGAGAGAGAGAGAGAGAGAGAGAGAGACAGAGAGAGAGAGAGAGAGAGAGAGACAGAGAGAGAGAGAGAGAGAGAGACAGAGAGAGAGAGAGAGTGAGGTCTCAGTGGAAGTATAAAGTTATAAATATAGATTTAAAGGTAAATATCTGAATTCATCAGGTTTTCGTGTCTCGAGCTCAGAGTCACACATTTCTGATTAAAACCCAAAACAAAGGAGGAGCCGTCAGAACTCTGACATCATTCAGAATAAAGACTCTTAACTGTACAGTGTCCTCTGGAAATGAACCTCATAAATAAAAAGACATTTAAACTAATTAATAAATAACATTAAAAAATAATTAATGATAACGAGGGTTAATGTCTGAAACACCTCTGATCTGCATCGTGCTTTAAAAGCTCTGATCACGCGTCTAATCTAATATCTAATCTAAATTAGGGCTGCAGGGGGGTTAGGGTTAGGGTTAGGGTCAGAGACATTAGAGACATTAGAGACATCCTTATGTCACATTGTGATGGACCGTCCTGTGATGGACCTTTCATTCTGATGTCACACGTTAACCTCCACATTTAAAAATCATATGGAGTCCAGATGGAGGGCTTTAAAGATGGTCACCATGTTGGTGATACAGTCTGACCCTGTCCCTCCTCCTCTCCAGCAAGCTTCTAAAATTAAACCCGACCCTTCACCCCGTCTTCTCTTTATTAATTAAAAGGTTTAATACAGCGTCTGTGTGAAGCTTTAATTATCGTTCGTTAGTTTAATTAAAGGTACGGAGGTTTATCACATGACGACGTGTTAAACTGAAACTTCTAAACGTTTATTCTCCCGCAGAGCGACCTGAATGGGGATGCTGACTGATGAATAGGAAAGAAAACGCTTGCTGATGCATCGAGTATAAAGTGCCGTCCTGCATCAGCGTTCTATTAATCTGAGAATAAAGAGACGCATCCATCATCCCTGAGACCGGGACCCGGACCGCCGCTCCGCCGCTCCGCCGCATCACTGACGGGGTCCATCTCACAAAATCAACGCTCCGAGAAAATCTGAATGATCTGACACATGAACACAAACGCTCCGGCGTCAGCTGCAGAGACACAGAACCACAGGTTGTCCTCACCGTGTCCTCACCGTGTTCTCACCGTGTTCTCACAGTGTCCTCAACGTGTCCTCACAGTCTTCTCACAGTGTCCTCACCGCGTCCTGACCGTGTCCTCTCTGCGTCCTCACCGTGTTCTCACAGTGTCCTTACCGTGTTCTCACAGTGTCCTCACCACGTCCTCACCGTGTCCTCACCACGTCCTCACCGTGTTCTCACCGTGTCCTCACTGCATCCTCACCGCGTTCTCACTGCGTCCTCACCATGTTCTCACCGTGTCCTCACCGTGTTCTCACTGTGTTCTCAACATGTCCTCACCGCATCCTCACCGTGTTCTTACTGTTCTCACCGCGTTCTCACCGTGTCCTCACTGCGTTCCCACCGTGTCCTCACCGCGTTCCCACCGTGTCCTCACCGTGTTCTCACCGCGTCCTCACCGTGTCCTCACCGTGTTCTAAGTGTTCTCACCGTGTCCTCACCATGTCCTCACTGTGTTCTCAGTGTTCTCAGTGTTCTTCCCTCTGAGAGAACCGGAGAGAACCGACGTGTCCCTCAGTACAGATGACCCCCCCCCCCCCGCTCAGGGGATGGATGGTGTTCATTGGTTGACATGTCTTTGCTCACGTTTGTGCTTTTGGATGTTTGATGGTGATGGAGGTGTGAGGTCATCACAGAGCTGAAGGTTAAAGGTCAGGACATCAGGTTTCTGCAGCAACAGAATGACGAGCTTCATTCTAATGAGACATTTCTGTTTCTTCAGAAAGCTGGAGGGTTTCTTTAATGTTCCTTTATTCTGAGTTCGGATTTGTTCTCTAACATTAATGAAACCACAGTCTGAACGCGGCGCCGGCTGAGGGTGAGGCTGAGGGTCAGCAGTCAGAGCAACCACCTGAAACCCGGCGGTCCAGGGGTTCAACACCAAGCAGGCAGCGCCTTTACTTCAGGAGGAGAATCTAATGTGGGCGGAGTCACTGTGTCTGCAGAACAGAGAGACGGGGTCCACAGGGTTCTCTCATTTTCATTATCACAGGGTTCTGCTGTGTACAATAATGGAGGGAGGCCTCACCACACACACACACACACACACACACTCACACACACACACTCACACACACACACTCACACACACACACACACTCACACACACACACACACACACACACACACACACTCACAATCACACACACACACACACACACAGAGCGCTGCCTCATTGCTAAAGCTCAGATGAAGGTGGTAAACCGATGGTGAAGGTTAGCGTTAAGCTTTAAATAAACATCAGTTTATCTTCAGAGATTAGCTTCAGTCTCAAAGTGTCTCCACAGGACGGAGAACCATCTGAGCAATGCAGACAGATCCCGTGTGTGTGTGTGTGTGTGTGTGTGTGTGTGTGTGTGTGTGTGTGTGTGTGTGTGTGTGTGTGTGTGTGTGTGTGTAAAGTTGGTGTAGTTTCCTCTTTTGTAACAGAGCGGTGAGCGTGGACCAACTGTGTGTTGTATTTGTGATGGTGCCCCCCCCCCCCCCCGTTATTATTACTTATGATTCCAGCAGTGAGGTCACACCTCCCTCACACACCTCCCTCACACACCTCCCTCCCTCACACACACTTATCTTATTCATATGCATGAGACCTGTGTCCTGTTGCAGAGATTGCTCTGTGCCACTGGGCTGCGCCGCGGCGCCGCTACCCCTCGGCGGGGTGACCAACATTAACAGCACCGGTCTGCGTGCCCTTCAAGGTCGAAACATATTCCACATAATAACAGATTATTATCCACCACAGAACCACAGAATGCTCATCCAATGTTCAAATAACTCAGAACATAATCTTTAATGCAGCCAGGGGGCGTTCTACCCTGCAGCCAGGGGGCGTTCTACCCTGCAGCCAGGGGGCGTTCTACCCTGCAGCCAGGGGGCGTTCTGTCATCGTGTCATGATGCTCAAGCTCACAACACAAACGAGTCTAAACTATTCCAGGAAGACTGCTGTAGATTACATACTGACTGAATACTTTATCAGGATCATCTGCACACACACACACACACACACACACACACCATTACACTGCAATCATCTAACGACTGAGGTTTCATTAAAATGTTAAAGGGGGGGGGCACTGCTGAATGGTGGTGTGGAGGAACGTACCACCTCCACTGGGCACAGGGCTCTGACCTCCACCTTCTGATGATGATGGTCAGTGTAAACGTAGAAACGAGCTGCTGGATAAATGACCATCATTTCCACAAACAGCAGAGTGGAGGACAGAGTGGAGGACAGAGTGGAGGACAGAGTGGAGGACAGAGTGGAGGACAGAGTGGAGGACAGAGTGGAGGACAGAATGTCCCCGTACTTTTGGACCCATGGTGCGTCGCAGCACTCGAAGACGTTGCTTATTTGGTTCTTGTGCAGCCAGGACGCTAAACCAATTTGTAATGCTTATTGCGGGGTGTCCTCGGTGTGCAATTCAAAATGTCTCTCCATCACGGTGTCCGCACTCTCACGAGTCCCCTGCTGCTTCACACTCATTCAGAACGCAACATGGTGTCTCCGTCCTCAGCAGGCTCCTCCACCACCGATCCACAGCCGGTCCCTCAGCCGGTCCCTCAGCCGGTGCATCCGCTCCACCGGCGCAGCACGCTTCAAATGCCGTGCATCAGGAGAGACGCCATAATCAGGGCTGCCAGAGGGGGAGCACCGCAGCCCGGCAGGAGTCACATGACACGGGAGCAGGCGCGGGCTCGGCGCGGTACGGCTGCAGCGTACGGTTCCTGCAGCGTTAATGGAGGAGTCCGCTTCAATGGCATTCAGGATCAGACCGCGTATCATCAGCAGTGACGTCATCTGCACAGAACACACTTCAGCTATTAGTTCATTAATTAATTAAAAAAACTTAAAACATGTTTATTTAAACGTTTCATGGAGGGGCGGTGTGGGGGGGGGGGGGGGTGCAAAAAAAAACAAAGTAACTTCACACTGACCTGAAACTGAACACCTCAGCTCCATGATGATGATGATGATGTTACACCTGTATGATGATGATGATAATGGGGATGATGATGTCACACCTGCAGACGTCACCTGTTGAGGGGCGGGGCTTTTGTATGTTATATATATTGGGGTCAGGCTTTGGTCGTTGGTCTGCTCACTCTGAATACACTGTGATTATAGGTCAGTTTAGTAAAGGGCGTGTGCATCGTACCTTCATCCAAACGGTTGGTGGCTGCAGGTCCACGTCCTCATGAAGACAGCATTAGCAGTCATGAGGAGAGTTTTGAGAGACACACTATTGATCTGTAATCCCCACAGATTCCCCGGGACGCTCGATTCTCACCTTCATCTTCCATCTGCTGCTCAGTCCAATCAGATCTGCACATCAACAAACCTCACTCAGCTGACACACGGGGGGGGGGGGGGGGGGGGGGGGGGTGACCTTGCCAAGTGGACAAGAGTCACTTACAGTTACACCCATCCATCCAATCCATCCAAATATGTCGATGACCCCCCCCCCCCCCCCGCTGCACTGGATTCAACACAGCAGATGAAGGTTACTCATTCTGATGGTGAACGTTTCTCAGAGCGCCACAAAAAAAATCACCTTACAGACTTTAAATCTTTAAATCAAATAAATTCAGTTTATTATCTTCTTATGAGGAACACGTCCTGCGTCTCAGATGATCAGTGGTGTAGAGATATGGAGCAGTAGATGTATGGAGTGAACGCAGGTCATTAAAAATGATTCAGATGTTCAGAACCACAGACTGAAAAACATCTCACATTTATGACGTAAACATCATCCACTCTCCATTTCCAGAGTTTTGCACCAATTGCATTTTATATTCACCAACACAGAATGGCTCTAAAAGATAATGTGTATGGTGGGGGGGGGGGGGGGGGGGGGGGGGGGTGCTATAGTGAGAGGATGTACTATAATATGATGTGAATGTTTATAATGTTCTCTTTAGAAAAGCATGCCACAGAGGCGATGAGGGATCAGTGAGATTTAAAATCACTCTTATTATTTCTTGCTGTCTGTTTTTAATTAGAGGAGTCTCTGTTCTGAAGATGTTTTTAATGATGATTTTATTTGTAAGTTTGCTGATGGTAACAGATCAGATCTAATTATGATTAAATCCTTATCACACCGTAAATAATTAAATAAGATGAAGATTGAACATTCATACAGCAGGACAGGTACGTATATGTTCTAATGTCATCACGTTATGTTTGGTGATGTCTGCAGACTATAACATGATGCAGATGTAACGATGGCTGATTCAGCGTCTGTAACCTGATGTCCTGGATCTTCTTTATTAATTCTGATGTTAAAACATTAGATGAAGTGTTTTTTGTTGGTTCAGCGATTTCAGCTCAGATTGTTTCATCTGTTAATGTGGGTTTCATCTTCCTGTCGGTGCTGATGGGGTTAACTCATTTATTCCTGCACCCCCCCTTCCCCCACACACACACACATGTGAAAACAATAACGGATGTTAAACACACTGTCAATACAATTTAAGGATTAAGAGTCTTGTGATTTAATTCCTCCTGAAGATAGAAGTTAATAATCCGGTGATGAGACGTTCACAGAGACGGAGGGTTTAATATTTACTCCATCATGAGACGTTCACACCTCACCTCAGACCTCATGGCACCCAGTGAACCAGGTTTCCTGATGAATTATTCATGTCCAGAGTGGAAGCTTACACACGCAGACGGTGAAGATGCAGAACAGAACCTGCTGCGAGGAAAGAGTGGACATCACAGAACATCACCACGTCCCATCGGCTCCCGCACGGCGAGGTCCGAGGCTCCGACTGCAGATGGAGAACGTTGCATTGTGACATTTACAAATCCATTTCAAAAAGGTCAGTTTCTCATTAAAACCTTTTATTAAGTCAGGAGAAGAATGGCGGGGGAAATGTCATGGCTTTTATCTTTAATTCCATCTCTTATTCATTTCTTCAGTCTCTGCACTCAGAGAGGACCAAACGTCTCATGAAGGTGAGGGTGAGGAGAGGACCAAGCTGGATCTCATGGTAACAAGTCTTTGGTGGAGTTTGTTTCATACGCTCAATGGGACGGCAGCACACACACCTCCTCAGTGTGACCCCCCCCCCTCTCGCACCCGTGAGCTGTCTGCATCCCCATGAGGAGGTGCTGCAGGTCAGCAGAACACAATGACCCACAAAGCTCACAGTGAATTCTGAGGAGATGCAGATGAGGATGAGTGACTGGTGTCAGGTTCTCCTTCGCCCATGGTCCAGTCTTACTCTGCTCTGAGGGGGGGGGGGGGGGGGACCTTTTCACATGTTACATTATTTTTATGGATACAAACAAACTTAAAAGTTAGGATTAAAGCAACAGAAAGACTTCAAAGGAAATCTGAGTGAACTGATGAATTTAACGAAGCTTTATTACAGTTCAGAAGGACAGGTTCATATCAACTCCACCACCGTACTTCACTGTGGAGCTCTCTGCTGTGGCCCTCAGTCTCATTACGACTGAGTTTTGATGGAGTACCCCCCCCCTCCACCCCCACCACCCATGCAGAACAGAGAGCCTGCACACGTCTGCAGTCCTGATGATGAAGCTGCTGTCAAACGCCTGGCTGGACTCTCCAGACCCACAGCTGGAAGTTCAACCAGCTCTAACGCCAGGTTCTGCTCCACACTGACGCCATCCAGCATGGGAGCTCGAGGGGGGGAGGGGGAGGGGCATTCAGCCGAGTGTCTCTGTTTCAACTGGACGTCGTCATGGAAATGCTGGACCTTCAGTCAGGGAAATGCTGGACTTCAGTCAGGGAAATGCTGGACCTTCAGTCAGGGAAATGCTGGACTTCAGTCAGGGAAATGCTGGACCTTCAGTCAGGGAAATGCTGGACTTCAGTCAGGGAAATGCTGGACCTTCAGTCAGGGAAATGCTGGACTTCAGTCAGGGAAATGCTGGACCTTCAGTCAGGGAAATGCTGGACTTCAGTCAGGGAAATGCTGGACTTTAGTCAGGGAAATGCTGGACTTCAGTCAGGGAAATGCTGGACCATCAGTCAGGGAAATGCTGGACTTCAGTCAGGGAAATGCTGGACCTTAAGTCAGGGAAATGCTGGACCTTCAGTCAGGGAAATGCTGGACTTCAGTCAGGGAAATGCTGGACTTTAGTCAGGGAAATGCTGGACTTCAGTCAGGGAAATGCTGGACCTTCAGTCAGGGAGATGCTGGACCTTCAGTCAGGGAAATGCTGGACTTTAGTCAGGGAAATGCTGGACCTTCAGTCAGGGAAATGCTGGACCTTCAGTGAGGGAAATGCTGGACTTTAGTCAGGGAAATGCTGGACCTTCAGTCAGGGAAATGCTGGACTTCAGTCAGGGAAATGCTGGACTTTAGTCAGGGAAATGCTGGACCTTCAGTCAGGGAAATGCTGGACTTTAGTCAGGGAAATGCTGGACTTCAGTCAGGGAAATGCTGGACCTTCAGTCAGGGAAATGCTGGACTTCAGTCAGGGAAATGCTGGACCTTCAGTCAGGGAAATGCTGGACCTTCAGTCAGGGAAATGCTGGACCTTCAGTCAGGGAAATGCTGGACTTTAGTCAGGGAAATGCTGGACCTTCAGTCAGGGAAATGCTGGACCTTCAGTCAGGGAAATGCTGGACCTTCAGTCAGGGAAATGCTGGACTTTAGTCAGGGAAATGCTGGACTTCAGTCAGGGAAATGCTGGACTTTAGTCAGGGAAATGCTGGACCTTCAGTCAGGGAAATGCTGGACTTTAGTCAGGGAAATGCTGGACCTTCAGTCAGGGAAATGCTGGACTTTAGTCAGGGAAATGCTGGACCTTCAGTCAGGGAAATGCTGGACCTTCAGTCAGGGAAATGCTGGACCTTCAGTCAGGGAAATGCTGGACTTGAGTCAGGGAAATGCTGGACCTTCAGTCAGGGAAATGCTGGACCTTCAGTCAGGGAAATGCTGGACTTGAGTCAGGGAAATGCTGGACTTTAGTCAGGGAAATGCTGGACCTTCAGTCAGGGAAATGCTGGACCTTCAGTCAGGGAAATGCTGAACCTTCAGTCAGGGAAATGCTGGACCTTCAGTCAGGGAAATGCTGGACCTTCAGTCAGGGAAATGCTGGACCTTCAGTCAGGGAAATGCTGGACTTCAGTTAGGGAAATGCTGGACCTTCAGTCAGGGAAATGCTGGACTTTAGTCAGGGAAATGCTGGACCTTCAGTCAGGGAAATGCTGGACTTTAGTCAGGGAAATGCTGGACTTTAGTCAGGGAAATGCTGGACCTTCAGTCAGGGAAATGCTGGACCTTCAGTCAGGGAAATGCTGGACCTTCAGTCAGGGAAATGCTGGACTTTAGTCAGGGAAATGCTGGACCTTCAGTCAGGGAAATGCTGGACCTTCAGTCAGGGAAATGCTGGACCTTCAGTCAGGGAAATGCTGGACCTTCAGTCAGGGAAATGCTGGACCTTTAGTCAGGGAAATGCTGGACCTTCAGTCAGGGAAATGCTGGACCTTCAGTCAGGGAAATGCTGGACCTTTAGTCAGGGAAATGCTGGACCTTTAGTCAGGGAAATGCTGGACCTTCAGTCAGGGAAATGCTGGACCTTCAGTCAGGGAAATGCTGGACCTTTAGTCAGGGAAATGCTGGACTGAAGGCTGTGGTGCTGCTGGGTTTGGTTCTGTGGGTTCTGTGGGTTTGTATTTAAGGTTCTGATCTTTAGGATTCGTAATGTGGAGGTCAGATCTAACAGACCGATAGCAGAGGACGAGTTTTTCAGCTTCACACAGGTGTGGACGGGTCAGTCAGTGTGACCTCGAGGACGGGGGGAGGGGAGGGGAGGTGTTCCGCTCACCTCCCGGCAGGGGGGAGAACACAGAACGCTTAGCATTCATCCGTCAGGGTGCCGCCGATAATCAGCCAGCGGCGCCATCCATCAGGCCGCCCGCCCATCACACACTGTTTTCAGACCGCGCTGCATCCTGCTTTAAAAATCAGATGAACGGAAACAGGAAGTCGATGTGGAAGAGGAGGAGTTTCAGCTCCAATTAACATTTTCAAGAAAAACTAATGTGAATGTTAATCATGTCGTCCAGGGTTCTGATCAGGGTTCTGTCATTAGTCAACATTATTATCTCAGGGTGTGTGTGTGTGTGAGTGTGTGTGTGAGTGTGTGTGATGTTGTGTGAGTGTGTGTGTATGTGTGTGTGTGTGTGATGTTGTGTGAGTCAGTGTGTGTGTGTGTCTGATGTTGTGTGTGTGTGTGTCTGATGTTGTGTGTGTGTGTGTGTAATGTTGTGTGTGATGTTGTGTGATGTTGTGTGAGTCAGTGTGTGTGTGTATGTGTGTGTGTGTGTGTGATGTTGTGTGAGTCAGTGTGAGTGTGTGTGTCTGATGTTGTGTGTGTGTGTGTAATGTTGTGTGTGATGTGTGTGTGTGAGTGTGTGTATGATGTTGTGTGAGTCAGTGTGAGTGTGTGTGTCTGATGTTGTGTGTGTGTGTGTGATGTTGTGTGTGATGTTGTGTGAGTCAGTGTGAGTGTGTGTGTCTGATGTTGTGTGTGTGTGTGTGATGTTGTGTGTGATGTTGTGTGTGTGTGTGATGTTGTGTGTGTGTGTGAGTCAGTGTGAGTGTGTGTGTCTGATGTTGTGTGTGTGTGTAATGTTGTGTGTGATGTGTATGTGTGAGTGTGTGTATGATGTTGTGTGAGTCAGTGTGTGTGTGTGTGTGTGTGTGATGTGTGTGTGATGTGTGTGTGTGTGATGTGTGTGTATATGTGTGTGTGTGTGTGTGTGTGTGTGTGAGATGTGTGAGTGTGTGTGTGTGTGTGATGTGTGTGTGTGTGTGTGTGTGTGAGTGTGTGTGATGTGTGTGTGTGTGTGTGTGATGTTGTGTGTGTGTGTGTATGTGTGTGTGTGTGAGATGTGTGAGTGTGTGTGTGTGTGTGTGTGTGTGTGTGAGTGGATGAGAGGGAGTCAGATAAAGACAGAAATACAGGAAGGAAAGCAGCTGTCAGGATGAGTGTGGATAACGAGCGCAGAGGCACGGGGGGGGGGGGGGGGCACAGGGGGGGAGGCGCAGGGGGGGGGGCACAGGGGGGGAGGCGCAGGGGGTGAGGCGCAGGGGGGGAGGCGCAGGGGGTGAGGCGCAGGGGGGGAGGCGCAGGGGGTGAGGCGCAGGGGGTGAGGCGCAGGGGGTGAGGTGCAGTGGGTGAGGCGCAGGGGGTGAGGCGCAGGGGGGGAGGTGCAGGGGGGGGGCGAGGGGCGGAGATTCCATCATTAGTGCAATTTTCACCGAGCGTCTGATATCAAAGCAAACACGAAGGTACGAACATCAGAGAACCGAACCGTCCAACAAACTGAGATTAAGAACATCCAGAACATCCAGAACATCCAGAACACCACACCATCATGTATGACAGCATGAGCGGGCGTGTGTGTGTGTGTGTGTGTGTGTGTGTGTGTGTGTGTGTGTGTGTGTGTGTGTGTGTGTGTGTGTGTACAGTTTCTATCACAAAGATAGAAAAGAGCTGATTGTGAAAGTAAAACAGAACAGAGGAACCTGAAACATTAAGAGAGTTTTAAAGATAAAGATCCCCCCCCCCCCCGCCGCGCTCAAATACAATCAGACTACATAGGAACAGTTTGGGGAAGGTCCATGAACAAAGGATACAGAACCCTGACCTCCACTCCCTCCAACCCCCTGCAGGTGATCTAGAACAGAACCTATGAGCCGGGTTCCCTCGTCTAACGGCATCGGTTCTCCGTTCCAGAACAGTGGACGCCTTTGCAATCACAGGTACCTCCACCCCTCACCTCTCCATCTGAGCTCAGAGTTGTAACCCTGAAGCAGAACCTGGTGAGCCCCTCGTTCCAGGAACTCTAATCAACTTGAGTTTGTTCTTTCTGTAAAGACGACGTGACTCTCAGGGGGTTCGTCCTGCTGTTGTTCCCTCTGCTGGTTCTGAGGGCTCACCATGAGAACATTGTGAAGTTGCTCTGAACTTGAACTCCACTGAAGGGGACGTCTTTTCATTCAGTCTCTGATTAGATTAAAAGCTTTATCATGTTATAAAGAAAAATGAAATTATTTTCTGAACAGTGAGAGCTTTGTTCTGAAATGTCCGTGACATTGAAACATTGAAAATGTCCTCAGAGAGAAACACACTCACTGCTGTCTCACTGCTGTCTCACTGCTGTCTCACTGCTGTCTCACAGAAAGAAAGAAAGAACGCTCCAACCTCAGCCTGCGCTTTGGGTTCTTTTTATAAAACAGTTCCTGAAAATGTTATACATCACTGTGCATTACTGTCACTGTGCATCACTGTACATCACTGTACATCACTGTATATCACTGTACATCACTGTATATCACTGTATATCACTGTACATCACTGTACATCACTGTATATCACTGTACATCACTGTACATCACTGTATATCACTGTGCATTACTGTCACTGTGCATCACTGTGCATCACTGTACATCACTGTGCATTACTGTACATCACTGTACATCACTGTGCATTACTGTACATCACTGTACATCACTGTGCATCACTGTACATCACTGTACATCACTGTGCATTACTGTCACTGTACATCACTGTGCATCACTGTGCATCACTGTACATCACTGTGCATTACTGTCACTGTGCATCACTGTGCATTACTGTCACTGTACATCACTGTGCATCACTGTGCATCACTGTATATCACTGTACATCACTGTACATCACTGTCACTGTACATCACTGTACATCACTGTGCATCACTGTGCATCACTGTATATCACTGTATATCACTGTACATCACTGTCACTGTACATCACTGTACATCACTGTGCATCACTGTACATCACTGTACATCACTGTACATCACTGTGCATCGCTGTACATCACTGTGCATCACTGTACATCACTGTACATCACTGTACATCACTGTACATCACTGTGCATCGCTGTACATCACTGTACATCACTGTACATCACTGTGCATCACTGTGCATCACTGTACATCACTGTACATCACTGTACATCACTGTCACTGTGCATCACTGTATGTCACTGTACATCACTGTACATCACTGTGCATCACTGTACATCACTGTGCATCACTGTCACTGTACATCACTGTACATCACTGTGCATCACTGTGCATCACTGTACATCACTGTGCATCACTGTACATCACTGTGCATCACTGTCACTGTGCATCACTGTACATCACTGTGCATCACTGTGCATCACTGTACATCACTGTACATCACTGTGCATCACTGTACATCACTGTACATCACTGTGCATCACTGTACATCACTGTACATCACTGTGCATCACTGTGCATTACTGTCACTGTGCATCACTGTGCATTACTGTCACTGTACATCACTGTGCATCACTGTACATCACTGTACATCACTGTGCATTACTGTCACTGTGCATCACTGTGCATCACTGTCACTGTACATCACTGTGCATCACTGTACATCACTGTACATCACTGTGCATTACTGTCACTGTGCATCACTGTGCATTACTGTCACTGTACATCACTGTGCATCACTGTGCATCACTGTATATCACTGTACATCACTGTACATCACTGTCACTGTACATCACTGTACATCACTGTGCATCACTGTGCATCACTGTATATCACTGTATATCACTGTACATCACTGTCACTGTACATCACTGTACATCACTGTCACTGTACATCACTGTACATCACTGTACATCACTGTGCATCACTGTATATCACTGTACATCACTGTACATCACTGTACATCACTGTGCATCGCTGTACATCACTGTGCATCACTGTACATCACTGTACATCACTGTGCATCACTGTCACTGTACATCACTGTGCATCACTGTGCATCACTGTGCATCACTGTACATCACTGTCACTGTGCATCACTGTATGTCACTGTACATCACTGTACATCACTGTGCATCACTGTGCATCACTGTGCATCACTGTACATCACTGTGCATCACTGTCACTGTACATCACTGTACATCACTGTGCATCACTGTGCATCACTGTGCATCACTGTCACTGTGCATCACTGTACATCACTGTACATCACTGTGCATCACTGTGCATTACTGTGCATCACTGTACATCACTGTACATCACTGTGCATCACTGTACATCACTGTACATCACTGTCACTGTGCATCACTGTATGTCACTGTACATCACTGTACATCACTGTGCATCACTGTGCATCACTGTCACTGTACATCACTGTGCATCACTGTGCATCACTGTCACTGTATATCACTGTGCATCATTGTACATCACTGTGCATCACTGTACATCACTGTGCATCACTGTGCATTACTGTCACTGTACATCACTGTGCATCACTGTGCATCACTGTACATCACTGTGCATCACTGTACATCACTGTCACTGTACATCACTGTGCATCACTGTCACTGTACATCACTGTGCATCACTGTACATCACTGTACATCACTGTGCATCACTGTACATCACTGTCACTGTACATCACTGTGCATCATTGTGCATCACTGTGCATCACTGTACATCACTGTCACTGTGCATCACTGTCACTGTACATCACTGTGCATCACTGTGCATCACTGTCACTGTATATCACTGTGCATCACTGTACATCACTGTGCATCACTGTGCATCACTGTACATCACTGTCACTGTGCATCACTGTACATCACTGTGCATCACTGTGCATCACTGTACATCACTGTCACTGTGCATCACTGTATGTCACTGTACATCACTGTACATCACTGTGCATCACTGTGCATCACTGTACATCACTGTACATCACTGTGCATCACTGTGCATCACTGTGCATCACTGTACATCACTGTGCATCACTGTACATCACTGTGCATCACTGTCACTGTGCATCACTGTGCATCACTGTACATCACTGTACATCACTGTGCATCACTGTGCATCACTGTACATCACTGTGCATCACTGTACATCACTGTACATCACTGTACATCACTGTGCATCACTGTACATCACTGTACATCACTGTCACTGTGCATCACTGTATGTCACTGTACATCACTGTACATCACTGTACATCACTGTGCATCACTGTGCATCACTGTACATCACTGTCACTGTACATCACTGTGCATCACTGTGCATCACTGTCACTGTATATCACTGTGCATCACTGTACATCACTGTGCATCACTGTACATCACTGTGCATCACTGTGCATTACTGTACATCACTGTGCATCACTGTACATCACTGTGCATCACTGTACATCACTGTACATCACTGTGCATCACTGTACATCACTGTGCATCACTGTACATCACTGTGCATCACTGTACATCACTGTCACTGTACATCACTGTGCATCACTGTGCATCACTGTCACTGTACATCACTGTGCATCACTGTGCATAACTGTACATCACTGTGCATCACTGTACATCACTGTCACTGTACATTACTGTGCATCATTGTGCATCACTGTACATCACTGTCACTGTGCATCACTGTGCATCACTGTCACTGTACATCACTGTGCATCACTGTGCATCACTGTCACTGTATATCACTGTGCATCACTGTACATCACTGTGCATCACTGTGCATTACTGTACATCACTGTACATCACTGTGCATCACTGTGCATCACTGTACATCACTGTACATCACTGTGCATCACTGTACATCACTGTGCATCACTGTACATCACTGTGCATTACTGTCACTGTGCATCACTATCACTGTACATCACTGTGCATCACTGTACATCACTGTGCATCACTGTATATCACTGTCACTGTACATCACTGTGCATCACTGTATATCACTGTCACTGTACATCACTGTGCATCACTGTATATCACTGTCACTGTACATCACTGTCACTGTACATCACTGTACATCACTGTATATCACTGTCACTGTACATCACTGTACATCACTGTCACTGTACATCACTGTGCATTACTGTGCATCACTGTGCATCACTGTACATCACTGTGCATCACTGTGCATTACTGTACATCACTGTACATCACTGTATATCACTGTCACTGTACATCACTGTGCATCACTGTACATCACTGTCACTGTACATCACTGTGCATCACTGTACATCACTGTACATCACTGTCACTGTACATCACTGTACATCACTGTCACTGTACATCACTGTACATCACTGTACATCACTGTCACTGTGCATCACTGTCACTGTACATCACTGTACATCACTGTCACTGTACATCACTGTACATCACTGTCACTGTACATCACTGTACATCACTGTCACTGTGCATCACTGTCACTGTAAATCACTGTGCATCACTGTATATCACAGCCTGTCAGAAGCTGTTAGGAACATTTTTCATGCTGAACAGTGTGAGGGAACTCAGAACTCATCCAGGTGACGTAGCGAGGTTACGCACAGCCCTCATACTGACTCTAAATGAAGAAAGTTTTATATTAATGCTGGTTTTACATGAACAACCCCACGGCTGTCCACTGGATTCATCACTGAGCTGAAGCTGATGGGTGAATGATCATTGGGTCGTATTTATTCCTCCGGTCCAGTGACAGCGAGCGAATAATGAAGCTACATCTGTGGAAAACCTGCTGAACGATGAGAATGAGGTACATTTCTGTACTGAGTGGAACATCGATAGAACTTCAGTCAATGCTGAACTCATTTCCATCCTGAGACGTGTTTACTGCCGAGGAGGACGAGGAGGAGGTCAACTCTCTGCATCACCACTGAATTATACATTTAAAGGTGATGCATTTTTCAACACAGGTGATAAATATGAGTTCTAACAAGGTTCTCTGAATGGTTAAGAGCTCTGCGCTGTTGAAGAAGGTCGAGGTTCTACTCTAACTCCACAGCTAATGTAGAAACAGATCCGTCCGCTCTGTCGGTTTGGAGATAATGAGGAACTCGCTTCACTGTGGAACTGTGATGATCAATCAGAGTTCCTGACTCAGACCCAGTGTGAGAACACTGAAGATCATTTAAACCATAAACTACACGCTGGTCATCTGAAATCCCCCAGGTGAGAACGTCTGCATGTCGGACCTGCGATGGACTCCATCTCTGAACAGCACCAGTGCTTTGGAACGTGAATAAGGTGTTAGTTTATGACATCATCATGTGGACGAGCATACACACTTCATCTTCATCTTCATCTTCATCTTATTCAGGACATTAATATTATACACAGAATCTGACATCACTGAGGGTCAGCAGGTCCGGGGATGGGATCAGATCCTGAGTCGTTGTTTTTTGTGAGGATGTGCTGTTATAAAGCCAACGCTTCAGCTGTGTGTTCAGAATGTGCTAAATGAAGACAGAGAACCCAGACCCAGTCAGGTCAGCCATCCCACTGCTGATGGAACTGTAAGCAGAGCAGTTTAAATCCAGGTGTAAACCATGGCCCCTGTCCTGCTGTGACTGCACAGACGAGCGCCTGATCACCGCCTGGAATTAACAGGTTAAACTTGAGAAGCTCCTCTTTGATTTTAGTTTGGAACATTGTGCTCTGCTGTCAGGTCCAGATGATTAGATGATTAGATGATTGGATTTCTTTGTATTGATGGTAATCGGTGTCCGTGTAAAAGATCAGTCAGCGCTGTGAGTCTCATGTTCCCCGCAGCTGATTCCGTTCACTCGTATTCATTCTGTTTATCTGCTCGCCGTCTCTCTGGTTTAGAGTTCTCGTCATGCTTTCAGCTC
The DNA here is from genome assembly GCA_019802505.1 of Corydoras sp. C115. Taxonomy (NCBI): domain Eukaryota; kingdom Metazoa; phylum Chordata; class Actinopteri; order Siluriformes; family Callichthyidae; genus Corydoras; species Corydoras sp. C115. Next base: position 42,368 of record JAFMOC010000448.1, read on the forward strand.
TGTTCAGAAATCAGATTGCTTTGGTCTCATCTGTGTCCTGTTCTACAGAACCTGGTAGAACCTTGAGTGTACGACAATAAGGAAGCAACATTTCATTCACAGATAAATAAACGATATTTTTCCATTTTGCATCTACATGTTGCTCAGCGTGCAGAGTCAGCGCTGACACAACAGCCAACATTCTCTTTACACTGGTGGCTTATGACCTGACAGGACACTGTAATTATGGATTCCACTGAAATCAAACAGCAAAGTCAGCAATTCACATTCACCAACAGTGAAGTTTACCAAAGAATCAGGTCTGTAACCAGGGAGACCATTCACCTGCTGATGCTCCTCACCACAACCTCCGTGTAACAGTCTGTAAGTGGTTTGGGTGTGATGGCCTGAATTGATGGTAATATGTGTATTTTCCCTTAGGTTAGGAACACACACACACACACACACACACACACACACACACACACACACACACACACACAGGCACCCAGGATCCAGAAACCCACACATCTGTTGTGTTTATCTTGAGTCTGACCTCAGGGCCGTTCTGATCTTATTGATTGTGATAATGATGCCGCTGCAGTCACCACCAACCAAAACATCACAACTGAGTCATATACAATACACTATTTTATAAATATATATGATTTTTTTGCCACTGAATATTTTTATGAATGTTATAGACTTTGTCCTCGCGGGGGTCATATCAAACGCTTCATATAAGCCTCGGTGTTGATCAGTGAAGATGTTTGAATAAATTCTGCTCTTTAATGGATGTTTTTGGATGGCGGCTGTATTCTGAGCGCATCCGCGGTGCGCATGCGCAGAGCGACCTCCCAGACGGCCGTGCCCGCGCGCGCACAGAGGAGCGAGCGCGCGCCGCGCGGTGCACGAGAGAGCGCGAGCTCCCGGGTCCTCCAGCCTTTCATCTGACCGACAGACGCACCGCCACGAGCGCGCGGCGGCACGGATCAAAGAGAAACGCTCAGGACAACCAAATATAAACGCGCCGCAACCCGGGCCAGCGCGCGTGAGTGTGTGTGTGTGTGTGTGAGAGAGAGAGAGTGTGTGTATGTGAGAGAGAGAAAGAGAGAGAGAGTGTGTGTATGTGAGAGAGAGAAAGAGAGAGAGAGAGAGTGTGTGTGTGTGTGTGTGTGTGTGTGTGTGTAAGAGAGAGAGAGCGAGAGTGTGTGTGTGTGTGTGAGTGCGCTCCTTACGCAGCATCCAATACAATCTGCTTATTAATAACGAAGGTAAGAAACAATTATTATTATTATTATTATTATTATTATTATTATTATTATTATTATTAATAACACTCATTAGCCCGCTGTTGTGAAACTACAGGTCGTAAAGCAGACTTTAATTATAACCTACTTTCCGGAGGTTTGATGTCTTCTGTTAGGTTTCTAACTTTTTCTCTGTTATAATTATATTATATTATAAATTTATTTATGTTGTCATTGTTAGTATTTCCGGGCTGTGTGTATTTAATGTGGTGGTATTTATTGTGTGTATTTAATGTAGTGGTATTTATTGTGCGTATTTAATGTGGTGGTATTTATTGTGCGTATTTAATGTGGTGGTATTTATTGTGCGTATTTAATGTGGTGGTATTTATTGTGTGTATTTAATGTGGTGGTATTTATTGTGCGTATTTAATGTGGTGGTATTTGTGTGTATTTAATGTGGTGGTATTTATTGTGTGTATTTGATGTGGTGGTATTTATTGTGTGTATTTAATGTGGTGGTATTTATTGTGTGTATTTAATGTGGTGGTATTTATTGTGTGTATTTAATGTGGTGGTATTTATTGTGTGTATTTAATGTGGTGGTATTTATTGTGTGTATTTAATGTGGTGGTATTTATTGTGTGTATTTAATGTAGTGGTATTTATTGTGCGTATTTAATGTGGTGGTATTTGTGTGTATTTAATGTGGTGGTATTTATTGTGTGTATTTGATGTGGTGGTATTTATTGTGCGTATTTAATGTGGTGGTATTTATTGTGTGTATTTAATGTGGTGGTATTTATTGTGTGTATTTAATGTGGTGGTATTTATTGTGCGTATTTAATGTGGTGGTATTTATTGTGTGTATTTAATGTGGTGGTATTTATTGTGCGTATTTAATGTAGTGGTATTTGTGTGTATTTAATGTGGTGGTATTTATTGTGGGTATTTAATGTGGTGGTATTTATTGTGTGTATTTAATGTGGTGGTATTTGTGTGTATTTAATGTGGTGGTATTTATTGTGTGTATTTGATGTGGTGGTATTTATTGTGGGTATTTAATGTGGTGGTATTTGTGTGTATTTAATGTGGTGGTATTTATTGTGGGTATTTAATGTAGTGGTATTTATTGTGCGTATTTAATGTGGTGGTATTTGTGTGTATTTAATGTGGTGGTATTTATTGTGTGTATTTGATGTGGTGGTATTTATTGTGCGTATTTAATGTGGTGGTATTTATTGTGTGTATTTAATGTGGTGGTATTTATTGTGTGTATTTAATGTGGTGGTATTTATTGTGTGTATTTAATGTGGTGGTATTTATTGTGTGTATTTAATGTGGTGGTATTTGTGTGTATTTAATGTGGTGGTATTTATTGTGTGTATTTAATGTGGTGGTATTTGTGTGTATTTGATGTGGTGGTATTTATTGTGTGTATTTAATGTGGTGGTATTTATTGTGTGTATTTAATGTGGTGGTATTTATTGTGTGTATTTAATGTGGTGGTATTTATTGTGGGTATTTAATGTGGTGGTATTTATTGTGTGTATTTAATGTGGTGGTATTTGTGTGTATTTAATGTGGTGGTATTTATTGTGTGTATTTAATGTGGTGGTATTTGTGTGTATTTAATGTGGTGGTATTTATTGTGTGTATTTAATGTGGTGGTATTTATTGTGGGTATTTAATGTGGTGGTATTTATTGTGGGTATTTAATGTGGTGGTATTTATTGTGGGTATTTAATGTGGTGGTATTTATTGTGCGTATTTAATGTGGTGGTATTTATTGTGTGTATTTAATGTGGTGGTATTTATTGTGGGTATTTAATGTGGTGGTATTTGTGTGTATTTAATGTGGTGGTATTTATTGTGGGTATTTAATGTGGTGGTATTTATTGTGGGTATTTAATGTGGTGGTATTTGTGTGTATTTAATGTGGTGGATGGCTGTGTGTTTGTATGATTTATAATTCTGTGGTATTAAAGGCAGCTCTGCTGAACTGAACTCTGGATGTTTTTTTGTGTAACAGTGTTTTGTGTGATCTCAGGGTTTGGTGATTCGGGGGGGGGGGGGGTGCAGAGTGAGGGGTGATGCAGGATCTCAGGGTTTGGTGAATTGGGGGGGGGGGGGGGTGCAGAGTGAGGGGTGATGCAGGATCTCGGGGTTTGGTGACTCGGGGGGGGGGGGGGGGGTGCAGAGTGAGGGGTGATGCAGGATCTCGGGGTTTGGTGAATCGGGGGGGGGGTGCAGAGTGAGGGGTGATGCAGGATCTCGGGGTTTGGTGAATCGGGGGGGGGGGGTGCAGAGTGAGGGGTGATGCAGGATCTCGGGGTTTGGTGATTCGGGGGGGGGGGGGGTGCAGAGTGAGGGGGTGATGCAGGATCTCGGGGTTTGGTGATTCGGGGGGGGGGGTGCAGAGTGAGGGGTGATGCAGGATCTCAGGGTTTGGTGATTCGGGGGGGGGGGGGGGGTGCAGAGTGAGGGGTGATGCAGGATCTCAGGGTTTGGTGAATCGGGGGGGGGGGGGTGCAGAGTGAGGGGTGATGCAGGATCTCAGGGTTTGGTGAATGGGGGGGGGGGTGCAGAGTGAGGGGTGATGCAGGATCTCGGGGTTTGGTGAATTGGGGGGGGGGGTGCAGAGTGAGGGGTGATGCAGGATCTCGGGGTTTGGTGATTCGGGGGGGGGGGGGTGCAGAGTGAGGGGTGATGCAGGATCTCAGGGTTTGGTGAATTGGGGGGGGGGTGCAGAGTGAGGGGTGATGCAGGATCTCGGGGTTTGGTGACTCGGGGGGGGGGGGGGGTGCAGAGTGAGGGGTGATGCAGGATCTCAGGGTTTGGTGATTCGGGGGGGGGGGTGCAGAGTGAGGGGTGATGCAGGATCTCAGGGTTTGGTGAATCGGGGGGGTGGTGCAGAGTGAGGGGTGATGCAGGATCTCGGGGTTTGGTGAATTGGGGGGGGGGGGTGCAGAGTGAGGGGTGATGCAGGATCTCAGGGTTTGGTGACTCGGGGGGGGGGGGGGGTGCAGAGTGAGGGGTGATGCAGGATCTCAGGGTTTGGTGAATCGGGGGGGGGGGGGTGCAGAGTGAGGGGTGATGCAGGATCTCGGGGTTTGGTGAATCGGGGGGGGGGGGGGGTGCAGAGTGAGGGGTGATGCAGGATCTCGGGGTTTGGTGAATTGGGGGGGGGGGTGCAGAGTGAGGGGTGATGCAGGATCTCGGGGTTTGGTGATTCGGGGGGGGGGGGTGCAGAGTGAGGGGTGATGCAGGATCTCAGGGTTTGGTGAATCGGGGGGGTGGTGCAGAGTGAGGGGTGATGCAGGATCTCGGGGTTTGGTGAATTGGGGGGGGGGGGGGGGGTGCAGAGTGAGGGGTGATGCAGGATCTCAGGGTTTGGTGAATCGGGGGGGGGGGGTGCAGAGTGAGGGGTGATGCAGGATCTCGGGGTTTGTGAATCGGGGGGGTGGTGCAGAGTGAGGGGTGATGCAGGATCTCGGGGTTTGGTGAATTGGGGGGGGGGGTGCAGAGTGAGGGGTGATGCAGGATCTCGGGGTTTGGTGATTCGGGGGGGGGGTGCAGAGTGAGGGGTGATGCAGGATCCCAGGGTTTGGTGATTCGGGGGGGGGGGGTGCAGAGTGAGGGGTGATGCAGGATCTCGGGGTTTGGTGAATTGGGGGGGGGGGTGCAGAGTGAGGGGTGATGCAGGATCTCGGGGTTTGGTGATTCGGGGGGGGGGTGCAGAGTGAGGGGTGATGCAGGATCCCAGGGTTTGGTGATTCGGGGGGGGGGGGTGCAGAGTGAGGGGTGATGCAGGATCTCGGGGTTTGGTGATTCGGGGGGGGGGGGGTGCAGAGTGAGGGGTGATGCAGGATCTCAGGGTTTGGTGAATTGGGGGGGGGGTGCAGAGTGAGGGGTGATGCAGGATCTCAGGGTTTGGTGAATCGGGGGGGGGGGGTGCAGAGTGAGGGGTGATGCAGGATCTCGGGGTTTGGTGATTCGGGGGGGGGGGTGCAGAGTGAGGGGTGATGCAGGATCTCGGGGTTTGGTGAATTGGGGGGGGGGGTGCAGAGTGAGGGGTGATGCAGGATCTCAGGGTTTGGTGATTCGGGGGGGGGGGGGGGGTGCAGAGTGAGGGGTGATGCAGGATCTCGGGGTTTGGTGATTCGGGGGGGGGGGTGCAGAGTGAGGGGTGATGCAGGATCTCGGGGTTTGGTGAATTGGGGGGGGGGTGCAGAGTGAGGGGTGATGCAGGATCTCAGGGTTTGGTGATTCGGGGGGGGGGGGGGTGCAGAGTGAGGGGTGATGCAGGATCTCAGGGTTTGGTGAATTGGGGGGGGGGTGCAGAGTGAGGGGTGATGCAGGATCTCAGGGTTTGGTGACTCGGGGGGGGGGGGGGTGCAGAGTGAGGGGTGATGCAGGATCTCGGGGTTTGGTGAATTTGGGGGGGGGTGCAGAGTGAGGGGTGATGCAGGATCTCGGGGTTTGGTGAATTGGGGGGGGGGTGCAGAGTGAGGGGTGATGCAGGATCTCAGGGTTTGGTGAATTGGGGGGGGGGTGCAGAGTGAGGTGTGATGCAGGATCTCGGGGTTTGGTGATTCGGGGGGGGGGGGTGCAGAGTGAGGGGTGATGCAGGATCTCAGGGTTTGGTGATTCGGGGGGGGGGGTGCAGAGTGAGGGGTGATGCAGGATCTCAGGTTTTGGTGATTCGGGGGGGGGGGTGCAGAGTGAGGGGTGATGCAGGATCTCGGGGTTTGGTGATTCGGGGGGGGGGTGCAGAGTGAGGGGTGATGCAGGATCTCGGGGTTTGGTGATTCGGGGGGGGGGGGGTGCAGAGTGAGGGGTGATGCAGGATCTCGGGGTTTGGTGATTCGGGGGGGGGGGGTGCAGAGTGAGGGGTGATGCAGGATCTCGGGGTTTGGTGATTCGGGGGGGGGGGGGTGCAGAGTGAGGGGTGATGCAGGATCTCAGGGTTTGGTGAATTGGGGGGGGGGGTGCAGAGTGAGGTGTGATGCAGGATCTCGGGGTTTGGTGATTCGGGGGGGGGGGGGGTGCAGAGTGAGGGGTGATGCAGGATCTCAGGGTTTGGTGAATCGGGGGGGGGGGGGTGCAGAGTGAGGGGTGATGCAGGATCTCAGGGTTTGGTGAATCGGGGGGGGGGGGTGCAGAGTGAGGGGTGATGCAGGATCTCAGGGTTTGGTGAATTGGGGGGGGGGGTGCAGAGTGAGGTGTGATGCAGGATCTCGGGGTTTGGTGATTCGGGGGGGGGGGGGGGTGCAGAGTGAGGGGTGATGCAGGATCTCAGGGTTTGGTGAATTGGGGGGGGGGGGGTGCAGAGTGAGGGGTGATGCAGGATCTCAGGGTTTGGTGAATTGGGGGGGGGGGTGCAGAGTGAGGTGTGATGCAGGATCTCGGGGTTTGGTGATTCGGGGGGGGGGGGGTGCAGAGTGAGGGGTGATGCAGGATCTCGGGGTTTGGTGATTCGGGGGGGGGGGGGGTGCAGAGTGAGGGGTGATGCAGGATCTCGGGGTTTGGTGAATTGGGGGGGGGGGTGCAGAGTGAGGGGTGATGCAGGATCTCAGGGTTTGGTGATTCGGGGGGGGGGGGGGGGGTGCAGAGTGAGGGGTGATGCAGGATCTCAGGGTTTGGTGAATTGGGGGGGGGGGTGCAGAGTGAGGGGTGATGCAGGATCTCAGGGTCTGGTGACTCGGGGGGGGGGGGTGCAGAGTGAGGGGTGATGCAGGATCTCAGGGTTTGGTGATTCGGGGGGGGGGGTGCAGAGTGAGGGGTGATGCAGGATCTCGGGGTTTGGTGAATTGGGGGGGGGGGTGCAGAGTGAGGGGTGATGCAGGATCTCGGGGTTTGGTGACTCGGGGGGGGGGTGCAGAGTGAGGGGTGATGCAGGATCTCGGGGTTTGGTGAATTGGGGGGGGGGGTGCAGAGTGAGGGGTGATGCAGGATCTCGGGGTTTGGTGATTCGGGGGGGGGGGTGCAGAGTGAGGGGTGATGCAGGATCTCAGGGTTTGGTGAATTGGGGGGGGGGGTGCAGAGTGAGGTGTGATGCAGGATCTCGGGGTTTGGTGATTCGGGGGGGGGGGGTGCAGAGTGAGGGGTGATGCAGGATCTCAGGGTTTGGTGATTCGGGGGGGGGGGGTGCAGAGTGAGGGGTGATGCAGGATCTCAGGTTTTGGTGATTCGGGGGGGGGGGGTGCAGAGTGAGGGGTGATGCAGGATCTCGGGGTTTGGTGATTCGGGGGGGGGGGGGTGCAGAGTGAGGGGTGATGCAGGATCTCAGGGTTTGGTGAATCGGGGGGGGGGGGTGCAGAGTGAGGGGTGATGCAGGATCTCGGGGTTTGGTGATTCGGGGGGGGGGGTGCAGAGTGAGGGGTGATGCAGGATCTCAGGGTTTGGTGAATCGGGGGGGGGGGGTGCAGAGTGAGGGGTGATGCAGGATCTCGGGGTTTGGTGATTCGGGGGGGGGGGTGCAGAGTGAGGGGTGATGCAGGATCTCGGGGTTTGGTGAATTGGGGGGGGGGTGCAGAGTGAGGGGTGATGCAGGATCTCGGGGTTTGGTGAATTGGGGGGGGGGTGCAGAGTGAGGGGTGATGCAGGATCTCAGGGTTTGGTGATTCGGGGGGGGGGGGGGGGGGGGGTGCAGAGTGAGGGGTGATGCAGGATCTCGGGGTTTGGTGAATTGGGGGGGGGGTGCAGAGTGAGGGGTGAAGGTGATGGTTGCAGTGTTGGTGTATCTCAGCAGGTTTGTGGATGCTCGCAGGGCTTCGTTGAGGCTGCTGGAGCTGATGACCATCGAATGCAGGTGTTTTGAGCCAACTTTTATTAGAGAGGACTTTAAAAGCCGAAGTGGAAACGACCTTTCTGTTTCTATACCCAAATGTCCAGCAACATTGTTCCTTCATCATCATCGTCATCATCGTCACTCTGTTTAAGAGATTAGTCTGAGATTTCTGAATGGTGAACTTTCTTTATTCTTCATCAGTTTTAATCTCAGGACCGGATGCTGTTAATCAGGAGGTTTTGTCACAGATGACCTTTTCACGTCGTGGTGTGAAGCTCATGAGGAAACAGACGCTCAGGCTTTCAGATGAACAAACATGCTGGATATTAGTTTATATGAGTTTAAGAGAGATGTTCTGAAGCAGGGCTGCTGTTCCGTTTGTGCTGATCATCGGCGGCTGTTGATCAGATCCATGATGTTCTCATATCTGATCATTCAGTTTAAGATCAAATCTAAATGGACTTTCTAGGGTTAGGGTGAGACACTCTGACTGTGCTGAAGATCAGACGAGACTTATAGAATAAAGGGTTTATTTTAATAACACTCTGTTTAATATGAATGTTAGTTCTGTTAATATAATCTAAAAATAATCTGAGATCACAGATATTACAGCTGCAGCATCTTCATACTGAACTCTAACCTTACGCTTACCAAGTTAAATTTAATTCTTTATATTTAGTTTGAAGTTAATGGACATTATTATCTGTTATAAACAGAGTCATCACCTCATTATGAATCTTATATAGAAGTAATAATAATAATAATAATACATTTTATTTCATAGGCGCCTTTCTGACACTCAAGGACACCTTACAGTTTACAATTGGATATAAAAAAAAATAATGATAATAATAATAATAAATAAAATAATAAATTATGACAACATTAAAACAATTTAACAAAAGAAGACAGAATAAAACAATTATAGGGCATATGCAGTTTAAAAAAGATGTGTTTTCAATGAGGACATGAATAGTGAGGGTGAGTCTATGTTCCGAATGTGTGGTGGTAGAGAATTCCAGAGAGGAGGTGCTGAAAAGTGTAGAATTATACAAACTTATAACAAATACATTACAAATTATAATCTAAATTCTACATTTGAACTGATGGACTCGATCGAGGTGTTGGGTCCTATCCCTCACGTCTTTGGGAGGCTTGGTGGTGTCAGGATCACGTGGTTCAATCAGACTTTTAGTTTTAAATGTCTTTCAGTAACTTAGATCTAAAGAGAGCATCCTGTTCACAAACGTCTCAGAAACTCCGGAAAAAACTGGTTTAGGATTCGAGGGGTAAGCAACATGTGGGCAGGGTTCTCCATGCTTCATCTGATCACTGCATATTATGAACCCTCACTGTCGCTTTAGCATGTTCTTTGGAAGTTCAGTCTTAGAACTCTGTGAAGCTGCTTTAAGATGATGTATTATTTTATAAAGTGCTTTAGAAAGAAAGCTGAAGTGTGGGTTCTCTTTGTTTGTTTGTGTAGCGCACCATGTTGATGATGAAATGATGACCTTTACATTTAGATGTTCTGGCTGAGGTGGCGCTGTGTGAATGTGAGACATGTTGGGTATTTTGGGAGGTTGGTGCAGGTGGCGTGTTCAGTTAACAGTGATGATGAATTTAAATGGAGCAGTTCGAGCAGCGAGGCCTGTACGCATTAATATCAGCAATCTGTAAGAAAATCTGCTGACACAGCCAAACACAATGACAGAACGTCATGTAGAACCACCGGCGGCTCACAGTCTGAGCTTCCAGACTTACAGAGACATACAGCTGCATCTCCCTTTAAAACTAAACTGAAAAAGTAAAGAATAATCAATCAATTAGTTTTCCTTAATGAGAGACCAACTTTAAACTAAAGGTTTTAATGAATCAGTGCTGCTTTGAATTTTTCTGGATCTCTGGATCTCTGGATCTCTGGATCTGGCCCCTCTGACCTTCAGTCTAGATTTTAAAACGAACTCTGACTCGTTCTCTACGTGATGAATGTCTCCTGGTGGTTCCACCTCACCGTGGTTCTAACTCTGACTCTGTTGGGTTCTCCACTGATCAACAGTGGAACCTTCTTCATAACTCTGAGTCTCTGAGCATCTGTAAGAAACATCTGAAAACACATCTATTACATTCATAATGACGGGATAGGATCATGATCAGTTTGGGATTCTGAATGAATTAATTAATTAATGTTAATGTAAATAGAGAAGTGTAAATGATTGGTTGTATGTTGGATGTTCTCTGATGCTGATTGGTTGTATGTTGGATGTTCTCTGATGCTGATTGGTTGTATGTTGGATGTTCTCTGATGCTGATTGGTTGTATGTTGGATGTTCTCTGATGCTGATTGGTTGTATGTTGGATGTTCTCTGATGCTGATTGGTTGTATGTTGGATGTTCTCTGATGCTGATTGGTTGTATGTTGGATGTTCTCTGATGCTGATTGGTTGTATGTTGTATGTTCTCTGATGTTGATTGGTTATATGTTGGATGTTCTCTGATGTTGATTGGTTATATGTTGGATGTTCTCTGATGCTGATTGGTTCTCTCGGTGTGCTCTCAGTATCTCAGCTGTGTGTTTTGGTTGGCAGTAGATCTGCAGATGAACGGGGTTGGTGGAGGTGACTGTGGGTGGGTTCTGTTGTTGTGTTGGTTTGTTCAGACTGAAGCTGATTAAAGGTTATTTACAGAGTGGATTTAAATCATAGTGAATAATTAGTGAATAATTAGTGAATAATTAGTGAATAGTTAGTGAATAATTAGTGAATAATTAGTGGGTCATTTACAGAGATGTGTTTTTTGTCTGGAACACTGTTAGTCTATGTCCACTAAAGCACTTTAATGTCTGCTCTTTGTTGCTAATTAAATGGATGAGGGTCATTGTGCCTTTCTGATCGTGCTGATGAGGAAGACCTCTGTGGTGGACGGTGCGCTGTGTCTCTGTGGACAGGGTTCATCCTCAGAACCTCGTCTTCATCACCGACTCTTCAACCTGCAGAACACGATGCAGTTATATCAGTGTGCATGCACCTGCAAACGCGTGTGTGTGTGTGTGTGTGTGTGTGTGTGTGTACAGATAACCTGTTTGGACTGGGTTCTGTCGTTGGCCCTGCAGGCGTTAGGGTTATGTTGGACACGGCGGGCCCATGTTCTGCCTTCCCTGCCGCGGCGTCTCAAACAAATGATTTTAATACAAAATAAAAGTCATCACGTCCAGACTTCCTGTAATGAATTTGATGTAAATGTAGACGTCTGAATCTTGTTTAAGTGTAAGATGGTGTTTTATCTGAAGTCTGAGCTCTTCTGATGTCACGCCCTCTGTTATGATCCGGGAGGCCGTGTGTGTGTGTGTGTGTGTGTGTGTGTGTGTGTGTGTGTGTGTGTGTGTGTGTGTGAATACACAAGATTAGATCTGAATGAACCCAGCGTTTGCATTTTATTCATTCTGAAGTCATTCTGATTCAGCTCAAATGCAGCACACACACACACACACACACACACACTCACACACACTCTCAGTTGTCAGTGTGCTCTGTAACCTGCAGTTGGTCACTCAGCGGTCACTCACAGAGCAGCGTCATGGTTACACACCGGAACCTTTTTCCACAAAGTCGATGTTTTAATCTTCTGTTTGTCACAAACATCAAAGCAGAATACTGAAGTCTTGATTGATTAATTTTATTCATTAATTTCTGTCCCGTACATTAGGATGATTAATTAGAGAGCAGTGTTGACGAGTGTTTATCAGAGTGTTTGATGTCTGTCAGGACCTGAGAGGATGAGCGGGCGTGGCCGTCTTCATTAACGACATCAGCGCTCACACGCTATACTGAGATATTAAAAAAGAAAGTCAAGCTTTAAATGTTTAAGGTGATGTTTCTCTTGTGTGTATAAAGTTAAATAATGCAGAGCTCCAGTCACCTGAGTGGGCGGGGCAGTCACCTCATCCAGCATACAGCTCAGATCCTGGACCTTCCTTTAGAAGATCCAAAGTTCTATTTTTAATGAATTAAATCAAATTACATTTTAAACAATTCTCATATGATGCAGTTTTTTTATATAACTTTTCTAGATTCATTTTCCTCAATTTCATTAGAGTCCACACTGCAAACAGGACGAGGGACATGCAGACACTGAGGGACATGCAGACACTGAGGGACATGCAGACACTGAGGGACATGCAGACACTGAGGGACATGCAGACACTGAGGAACATGCAGACACTGAGGGACATGCAGACACTGAGGGACATGCAGACACTGAGGGACATGCAGACACTGAGGGACATGCAGACACTGAGGAACATGCAGACACTGAGGGACATGCAGACACTGAGGGACATGCAGACACTGAGGAACATGGTTTTGGTGTGAGAACTGATGGCTTCTCTCTTCACCCCACACCCTCTGTAGATTAAATGGAATTGGAAGCACATGGCCGCAGCTCGGAGTCGGCGCTTGTTAAAGCTGAAAGCTTGCCTCGCTGGTAATTTGCTTTTAATAAAAGTGTCTGCCAAGTGAATAAATGCAGATGTAAAATGTAATGAGCTGCAGCACGTCCCATGGAGCAGTTTAAGTGAGGAATCCCTTGTTTAATTAACAACTCGGAGCCATTTTCAGATTAAAAAGAGACAGATTAGGGTCAGATTAAAGCCCTCTGAGTGAAAGAGCGCCTCCTCTGTCTGCCCAGTGTTTAAAAACAAAAATCATTTTATATAGATTTGGAATTTGGACGATTATCTGTTACTCATCTAATAACAGTGATGAATGGAAAGTTGTGTAGTTTTGGAGGGCGTGGTAGTTCAGGGGTCAGATTAATGTGGACCTTCGAGCAAAACCCTGTTCTACCCTCAGCTCATCCTTTGGCTCAACTTTAAGTGTTAAAGAGGCATCTTGTTTTATTTTGTATGTTCAGAGCTTATTATTATTATTATTATTAATATTATTATTATTATTAATTATGGGTGGCACGGTGGCTTAGTGGTTTAGCATGTTCTCCTCTCAGCACTAGGGATTCCTGGTTCGAATCCCCATCTGGGTGGAGTTTCCATGTTCTTCCCGTGTCCGCGTGGGTTTCCTCCGGGTTCTCCGGTTTCCTCCCGCAGTCCAAAAACATGGATCAAGGTCAATTGAGTTTTCCAAATTGAGTGTGTTTGAGTAAGTGTGTGCCCGGCGATAGATTGGCATCCTGTCCTGGGTCTATCTGCTCAGTACCTGAAACGTTCTCAACTGGATGGGCATGGGGAACCCCCCCCCCCCCGCGATCCTAATACAGGATAAAGCTGGAGATAATAAATGAATTAATTATTATTATGCTTAAGATTGTTCTTAAGATTGATTAAGATTGTTGTTTATGGGACATTTGAAGTTCTCCTGTCTGCAGCAGTGAGGAACTGTTTTGGTTGAATAATGGTTTCTTAAGCATTGCTGAGGGTCCTGCATTCTCATCAGCGGTTCTCGCTTTGCTCCACATCAGCTGTGATTTCTACACATTCCCCAAAACCTTTAAAGATATTACACAGAGACGGTGAAGGACATGATTTATTTGCACGTCTGCACTGAGAGGTCTTCCATTCAATCTGATTTCAAATACAACACCGTGACGTGGAACCCCCACAGGAGACGATTCTAATGTGGAGAACAGGTTACTTGTTGTCAGTGGAATATTCAGCTTCATGGCAGGTGGCCTGGTTTCCTTCTGTAAGGAATTTGCATGTTCTTCTCTTTTGGGACCTTCAGTTTTCTTTAACACTCTAAAGACATGTAAATCAGGCAAACAGTGGGTTCTGAAGTTCCCCTGGTGGTGGATCATCGACACTGGAACTGTTTCATCTACACATGTACCCATACTCACTGTGGTTGTCCCAAACATCTGCTCTGAATAAAGTTCTAAACCCACTTCAGCACAAACACCAACCCTGTCTGTGGAATGCTGCCTTCACTTAACGCTCATTTTTAATTAATGAGTGATTTAACGTGAGCTGCAGTCCTTTGATCTAATGTTCAGAATAAGAAATGTCCTTAGAACTGAACCTGTCTGTGTCCATGCGCCTCATCATGCTAAATACAATCAGAACGGGAATGCAGGGAACGGAAGAGCATGACCCGGTTCCTGACCGTACATTAGTGCTGGACTGTGAGTGTGGGATCTGACCTCATTTAAAGCTCTGTGAGAGGACAACCCAGAGTCTCCATCAATAGGACAGTTTTACAGAAACGTGGAACCACCACACGCTGATGTGGGTTTATTGGTGTTGAGGGTGTTACGGGGTGTTTGTTGGTATTGTGGGTGTTACGGGGTGTTTGTTGGTGTTGAGGGTGTTACGGGGTGTTTGTTGGTATTGAGGGTGTTACGGGGTGTTTGTTGGTGTTGAGGGTGTTACGGGGTGTTTGTTGGTGTTGAGGGTTTTACGGGGTGTTTGTTGGTGTTGAGGGTTTTACGGGGTGTTTGTTGGTGTTGAGGGTGTTATGGGGTCTGTGTTGGTGTTGAAGGTGTTACGGGGTGTTTGTTGGTATTGAGGGTGTTACGGGGTGTTTGTTGGTGTTGAGGGTGTTACGGGGTGTTTGTTGGTATTGAGGGTGTTACGGGGTGTTTGTTGGTGTTGAGGGTGTTACGGGGTGTTTGTTGGTGTTAAGGGTGTTATGGGGTCTGTGTTGGTGTTGAAGGTGTTACGGGGTGTTTGTTGGTATTGAGGGTGTTACGGGGTGTTTGTTGGTGTTGAGGGTGTTACGGGGTGTTTGTTGGTGTTAAGGGTTTTACGGGGTGTTTGTTGGTGTTGAGGGTGTTATGGGGTCTGTGTTGGTGTTGAGGGTGTTACGGGGTGTGTGTTGGTGTTGAGGGTGTTACGGGGTGTTTATTGGTGTTGAGGGTGTTACGGGGTGTTTGTTGGTATTGAGGGTGTTATGGGGTGTTTGTTGGTGTTGAGGGTGTTACGGGGTGTTTGTTGGTGTTGAGGGTGTTACGGGGTGTGTGTTGGTGTTGAGGGTGTTACGGGGTGTTTGTTGGTGTTGAGGGTGTTACGGGGTCTGTGTTGGTGTTACGGGGTGTTTGTTGGTGTTGAGGGTGTTACGGGGTGTTTGTTGGTATTGAGGGTGTTACGGGGTGTGTGTTGGTATTGAGGGTGTTACGGGGTGTTTGTTGGTGTTGAGGGTGTTACGGGGTGTTTGTTGGTGTTTGTTGGTGTTGAGGGTTTTACGGGGTGTTTGTTGGTGTTGAGGGTGTTACGGGGTGTTTGTTGGTGTTGAGGGTTTTACGGGGTGTTTGTTGGTATTGAGGGTGTTATGGGGTCTGTGTTGGTGTTGAGGGTGTTACGGGGTGTTTGTTGGTGTTGAGGGTGTTACGGGGTGTTTGTTGGTATTGAGGGTGTTACGGGGTGTTTGTTGGTGTTGAGGGTGTTACAGGGTGTTTGTTGGTGTTGAGGGTTTTACAGGGTGTTTGTTGGTGTTGAGGGTGTTATGGGGTCTGTGTTGGTGTTGAGGGTGTTACGGGGTGTTTGTTGGTGTTGAGGGTGTTACGGGGTGTTTGTTGGTGTTGAGGGTGTTACGGGGTGTTTGTTGGTATTGAGGGTGTTACGGGGTCTGTGTTGGTGTTGAGGGTGTTACGGGGTGTTTGTTGGTGTTGAGGGTGTTACGGGGTCTGTGTTGGTATTGAGGGTGTTACGGGGTCTGTGTTGGTATTGAGGGTGTTACGGGGTCTGTGTTGGTGTTGAGGGTGTTACGGGGTGTTTGTTGGTGTTGAGGGTGTTACGGGGTCTGTGTTGGTGTTGAGGGTGTTACGGGGTCTGTGTTGGTGTTGAGGGTGTTACGGGGTGTTTGTTGGTATTGAGGGTGTTACGGGGTGTTTGTTGGTGTTGAGGGTTTTATGGGGTGTTTGTTGGTATTGAGGGTGTTACGGGGTCTGTGTTGGTGTTGAGGGTGTTACAGGGTGTTTGTTGGTGTTAAGGGTGTTACGGGGTCTGTGTTGGTATTGAGGGTGTTACGGGGTCTGTGTTGGTATTGAGGGTGTTACGGGGTCTGTGTTGGTGTTGAGGGTGTTACGGGGTGTTTGTTGGTATTGAGGGTGTTACGGGGTGTTTGTTGGTGTTGAGGGTGTTACGGGGTGTTTGTTGGTGTTGAGGGTGTTACGGGGTGTTTGTTGGTGTTGAGGGTGTTACGGGGTGTTTGTTGGTGTTGAGGGTGTTACGGGGTCTGTGTTGGTATTGAGGGTGTTACGGGGTCTGTGTTGGTGTTGAGGGTGTTACGGGGTCTGTGTTGGTATTGAGGGTGTTACGGGGTGTTTGTTGGTGTTGAGGGTGTTACGGGATGTTTGTTGGTGTTGAGGGTGTTACGGGGTCTGTGTTGGTATTGAGGGTGTTACGGGGTCTGTGTTGGTATTGAGGGTGTTACGGGGTCTGTGTTGGTGTTGAGGGTGTTACGGGGTGTTTGTTGGTATTGAGGGTGTTACGGGGTCTGTGTTGGTGTTGAGGGTGTTACGGGGTGTTTGTTGGTGTTGAGGGTGTTACGGGGTCTGTGTTGGTGTTGAGGGTGTTACGGGGTCTGTGTTGGTGTTGAGGGTGTTACGGGGTGTTTGTTGGTGTTGAGGGTGTTACGGGGTCTGTGTTGGTGTTGAGGGTGTTACGGGGTCTGTGTTGGTATTGAGGGTGTTACGGGGTCTGTGTTGGTATTGAGGGTGTTACGGGGTCTGTGTTGGTGTTGAGGGTGTTACGGGGTGTTTGTTGGTATTGAGGGTGTTACGGGGTGTTTGTTGGTGTTGAGGGTGTTACGGGGTGTTTGTTGGTGTTGAGGGTGTTACGGGGTCTGTGTTGGTGTTGAGGGTGTTACGGGGTCTGTGTTGGTGTTGAGGGTGTTACGGAGTCTGTGTTGGCGTTGAGGGTGTTACGGGGTCTGTGTTGGCGTTGAGGGTGTTAAGGGGTGTGTGTTGGTGTTGAGGGTGTTACGGGGTGTTTGTTGGTGTTGAGGGTGTTATGGCGTCTGTGTTGGCATGTGGTTCTTTTTGTTGGTCACGGTGTTGAAGGGATTCATGATGAGAACAGTAAGAGGAGTTTAATGATTACTTTTAAAAACAGTTTCTTATTCTGCAGTTCTGTACTTGTTTTCTTGTGAATTTCATATCATTAAGCAGCAGGAGAATAATTTATCCAGTAATTATCATAATTATAATAACAAATGACACAAGCTTTGAATACAGAGCATCCTTAATTAAAAGCATGACCCCCACGGCTGCCGTTGATATAAATAGATCTGTGAGAATAACCTCGTTTCTAATACAGTACAAACAACGGCATTGAGATGTTCAAACACACTCTGAAAGTCTCATTACAACACTGATTTCAAAAGTTTAAAGTAGTTACATAAATATAATACATAAAATATAAATGCTGTGTGGTGTTTGGAATGTAATTTATGAATTTATTTTTTTAAAGTCTCATGTAAAAAAAACAATACATTCAGAAAAACTAATAACATCAACCTAAAACAGACCTGGGCGTTTCATGGCCCCGGGGCCACATATGGCCCTTTTGCTGTCACTGTCTGGCCCACATGAGGTTAATGAAAATGAAAAAGATTTATATCACACACTCACAAAACAAAAAGTTTCCTTCATAACGCACTGTGTGTGTTACCATCCCGGGTTCTGATGGGACCTCTGCTTTGCTGTCCCTGTGGTTCTCTGTCAGAATAAGAGCTCAAAGGTCTCACAGTAACATCTGAGGGACAGCAGACCCACGAATCCATCAGACCTCAGGGATGAGATCAACAAAGGTTCATTAGAATGAGGTTAAGCTCCTCGGTGAGGATGATGATGATGATGGTGTGGAGCTGCTGATTCCTTTAAATCAAACACACCATCTTCACCACATCTCACTGTTCTACCTCCTTCCAGCAGGGGGCGTTGTTTCAGCTGGGCTCTGTATAATCTGCCTCAATCTCTGCCAGTGAAGTTCAGACGGCTCATCCAATGAGCTTCTCCATCACTGACTGACCGAGTCCTCAGAAGGTCTGAGGATCTGAACTGAACCCTCAGTGACCCTCACTGCTCACAAACGAGAACGAGGCTCGGGATGATTGACATTCACAGCAGGCTCTCAGCGATGGCTTCCCTTAGTGTCGCAGCCACGCCCCCCGCCGCATCCCCGCTCTTTATGCAGATCTGGGCCACTTGCCAGAACCGGGGCCGGAACAAGGGACGAGGGGTTAAAGGGACAAAGGCAGGATTTATTTAGCGGAATCGGCCCCGTCAGGGGCCTCGTGAAGCCACCAATTATCCTCCAGAAGGACCGCCTTCCGCTTTCTTAATATAAAGAGATTGGATTTTCTTTTGCCTACAACTCTGAAACAGAAATGCAAATGAAGTTCCCGTGGAAACCCTGAATGATTAATAGCAGGAGGAAGACATCCATGAGGCGCGGGAAAAACGCCGGAATCCTGCGGGCTGGAAGCTCGAGCGCTCTTCAGATATTCCTCATTAAATTCATATTCATATCTGTAAGCTCGGCAGCCGGTGATTATTCCGTCAGTGCGGGGTTTGTGTTGCCTCCACCGGGGCCGAGGCAGACAGATTTCAGATGAGACAGACTAAGTGGAAATGTGGGACGCAGAGCGAGCTCGGAGCTCCGTGAGACGACCCGCTCTGAACTTCAATTACACTCTCTGAAGTTGCTGTTTCGGTCTGACGGCTCATTTGAACCTCACGTCTCGGTGAAGTGGGTCTCCACCATCGGCTCCGTCATCACGGTTTATGGGAGTGAATCTGATGTTTGTAATCATTAATAAAGCAGAGCCCACTCATCATCTCTTTAATCATCAGCTCAGTTAAACCCTCGATTGTTGATCTAACACGCTCTTCAGGTTCTAATGGAGAGAACCTTTGATTTCTGGTGGATTGTCAGGGCTGTAAAGCTGCAGGATCGACTGCGAGGTCTGATCATCACGAACATCAGCGTCTCAGCTGATCACTGGGTCTGATTGATCAGAAACTAATAATTCAATATATATATATAATCTGAACATCATTGTTTTTAACTTGTCGAGACTCGACGATGGCGTCTTGTTGTTATTGTTATTGTTATTCTCAAACTGATGAGAATAAAAATCCACCTTTACATTTGGAACTTGACCGCAGGAAACCCATGATGACCAGTCCATGTTACATGATTGTTAAACACTACTGCAGTCTGACCTTGAAATGACGTTATATTAACAGAATATATATATTCTGGTGGCTTAGTGTTTGGCATGTTCTCCTCTCAGTGCTGGGCATTCCCGGTTTGAATCCCAATCTGGGTGGAGTTTCCATGTTCTCCCCATGTCCACGTGGGTTTCCTCCGGGTTCTCCGGTTTCCTCCCACAGTCCAAAGACATGGATCAAGGTCAATTGAGTTCTCCAAATTGCCCCATATAGAGTGTGTGAGTGAGTGTGTGTCCAGCGATAGATTGGCGTCCTGTCCTGGGTGTATCTGCCCAGCGCCCAAAACGTTCTCCCCTGGATGGGCATGCGGAACCCATGGACGTGTGTGTGTGTGTGTGTTAAAATGAAGTTTCTGTAGGTCCTCAGAGAGATTAAAGTGTCCTCGTCCTCAGGGCAGGGAGGGATGTTCTGTACAAATCAGGACTGAATCAACAAGGAGTTTCAGAAGAGAACCACCGCGTGACAAATTAAACCTGTATAATAAATGATCTCTGTCTCACTGCGGTGCCCCCTGATGGGACTGAAGGACCATAACGTCTTATTAAACACGCTGCAGATACACAGCGTTCCTGATCACACAGCCCCGTCTTTAATACACTGCTGTTACCTAAAACACACCTTCACCTTCAGAGGTCAGAGATAATGGAACCTGATGGATTTGTGGTGAGGACACATCACTGGACCGTGTCTCTGTCAGATGAGGACTGGTCTCTTTGGGACAGAGAGAGACGCTCTTTCTCTTTAATAGAGACAAACATCCATAAAAACCTGCTGAGATTCCTCCACCTGCTCATCACTCACCCTCAGCGTTCATCATCAGATAGAAAACAGAGGACATGTGTCCCGGCTGATCAATAATAAATCATTTACAGTTACAGACCTGATGATTTAGATCACAGACCTGAGCTGAGAATACATTCTAATAATCAGTTACACCATTCACACATTTCAATGAATTAGGAACCATAAGCATGTCCAACGATTTTAATACAAACATACCAAATAAAAAGGAACCTCTGTCTGTCTGTCTGTCTGTCTGTCTGTCTGTCTGTCTGTCTGTCTGTTATAAAAGAGAACAGTCCACTGACAGATCTGCTAAGAGGAAACGTCAGAACCTGACGGCAGAGGGTTGTTATGAGGACCGACGCCAAAGACATCTTTTAAGGGTTTGACTCAAAGAATAAAGAAACAGGACTGAATAAAACATGATGTCCTTTCAAGATTTATCATCTTTATGGACAACAGCCAATGTTTCTCACTGTAACACACACACACACACACACACACACACACACACACACACAGCATGTCTGAGTCAGTCTGTAGAACTGTATGCTCGAGCGCTCGCTCACTAATCAACAGCTTTCTTTTGTCTTCAGGTTTTTTTGGAATCTGGTCCTGATGAAGACATGATGAAGAACCTGAATCCTTCTTGCTGTTGATGCGCAGAACCCCCCCCCCCCCCCCCCCCCCCCCCCCCCCCCCCCCCCCCCCCCCCCCCCCCCCCCCCCCCCCCCCCCCCCCCCCCCCCCCCCCCCCCCCCCCCACCCCCCCCCCCCCCACCCCCCCCCCCCCCCCCCCCCCCCCCCCCCCCCCCCCCCCCCCCCCCCCCCCCCCCCCCCCCCCCCCCCCCCCCCCCCCCCCCCCCCCCCCCCCCCCCCCCCCCCCCCCCCCCCCCCCCCCCCCCCCCCCCCCACCCCCCACCCCCCCCCCCCCCCCCCCCCCCCCCCCCCCCCCCCCCCCCCCCCCCCCCCCCCCCCCCCCCCCCGCTGTCCGAGACGTGTTTAAAGTGGGATCTTTTGGAGGAAGCACAGGACTGAAGAAGCAGGAGGACGTTCATTATGAGACCGTAGGAGCAGGAGAACATGGCAAAACCCTTCTTCAGACTTCAGCGGTTCCTGCGGCGGACTCAGTTGCTCTTTCTCTTTTTGGGCGTGGCCTACATCATGGCCGGGAGTGTGCTTTTGCTTCAGAGGTCCGGGTTGGTGACGTCTCAGCTCGGAAGCTTGTTGCCTCCACCGTCTCTCCCGTCGCCTCCGAGGGCCTTCGGTGGCCCCGCCCTCCGGCCGGGGTACGGACCTCCTCCTCATTTCAGCGTCCGAGGGTTCCGGCTCGCTCGCGATGATGGTTCTGAAGCACGGTGGCTCAACTCACGGAACCAGGAGATCCGGCACCTCCGCCGGCGCTGGTTCCACAGCTTGATGTCCGAGCAGGAGAGCCTCAGGATGGAGAGGGCCAGCCTGAAGAAGAGAGCCGGACACAAAGGTACGGCTCGGGGTCGAGCGACCCGCCGTGCGATCAGATTACAGCTCTGTAACTCCGTCTGCTTGTTCTCCTGAAGGTACCTACATGGGCTGTTTCCTCGATGACGCTAAGAACCGAGCTTTGAAAGGAATAGTGTTTTACGAATTCCGCAAAATGACGACGGCGCTCTGTCAGGACACCTGCACCCAGAGGTACGTACCCACTCAGTACTGCCCGTCCAAGGCAATTTTAGAGCATTCAGTTTACCTTGAATCTATGTTTTTGAACATGCAAACTCCACCCAGATGGAGATTTTAATGAGAAGAGGAAATGAAGTTCTCAGCAGATTAATGGATCATTTCCTGAACTTTAAAGTCCTCTCTGTTTGATGCTGAAGGTGAAGCATTCTGTTCTTTTGGTGGGACATGAGTCTTCGGTTGGACACGCTGCGTCTGTAAAGACAGACAGAATAAGCACGGGGGGGGGGTGGGGGGGGGTAAATGAATAAAGTCTAAATCCTCAGACCGTCAGCTCCATCAGACGGAGCGAGTGGACCGGTCCTGTTTGCTCAGGCTCGGCGGGGGGGCAGAGGCGCTGGTTCCGTTTGCTCTGATGGTGTGGACACCTGCTCGCGGGTCTGAGGCGTCAGTTAATGGACCACTGGAGAAAAAAGGGAAATTGCCCCTTTTAATTACCCCAGCGTGATGGAAAGGCTTCCTGACCTCTTCAGTCGTCTGGGGACATTTAGAAGAAGCCGTTCTATTAGAATGTGGGACTCCAGGTTCCAGCATGGCCCCAAACTCCGGAACGTGTCTTTAGAAGACATTAAGCTCACACAGGTGAATATCAGTTCACAGCTCGTTAATGATCTCACATTTACATAACGAACCAAGCAAGAGTTTAAAGAAACCAATAATGAAGCTGAGTAACGACGCCCGCAATTAAGCTGTGCAGTCGTTAAGTCCAGCGTTATGTAAAACCCTCCAAAATACAGCTGCACACACACACACACACACACACACACACACACACACTCATACAGTTAACTAATCAACCAATCAGCTGATCACGCAGGGCATTAATGATGGGTGTTTACTTTAACCTGCATCAGAATGACAGAAACATCTGTGTTTGACCTTAAAGATTAAAATAAGAAACATCTGGAAACTAAACACCTGGATTATTATTATTTTTATTAAAGATTAGTATTAAATTATAACGAGCTGAGTAACTGGATTACGTTTGATTTAATCTGACATTCAAACTGTTGAGCTTTATTTATGTGTGGGTTCAGGCCGGCACACTGGCTTAGTGGTTGGCATGTTCTCCTCTCAGCACTGGGGATCCTGGTTCAAATCCCGAGTTTGCATGTTCTCCCCGTGTCTGCATGGGTTTCCTCCGGGTTCTCTGGTTTCCTTCCACAGTCCAAAAACATGGATTCAAGGTGAATGGGATGCTCTAAATTGCACCTGTAGTCTCCTCAGACCCGGTGGAGGGTGAGGGTTGTGTAAGTTCTTCAGCCGAAACTTTAAATCATTAAGAAAGAAAACTATAATTGAAGACTTATTTGGACCTTGCAGTATGTTTGTGACATGAGAACGATCTTTAGGTGCTGAGATGTTCTCCTGGGTTCCTTTGTGAACTCTTGAAATGAAATCTAGATGATTATTCTAAGTTTGAAGGTGCTTCAGAGTCGGGTGCGGTGATTTAAAACTGAACTCAGTGACCGATCATCATCTCATTTAAGACATTTAAACATGGTTCTCTGTTCTGATGGCGTTTGCGGCGGCGCTCTGAGGAACTCAGAGGTGGAACCTTTTAAGTCATTTTTAGGTCAGGAGGTCATTTTAGAGGTGGAACCTTTTAAGTCATTACAGTTCAAATGAATCCAAAGGTTCTGCTGCCGTGGAACCAACAGGAACACACATGAGGTTCTTTTAATAGAGTGTAGGAACCGAGGAGATGTTCGTCAGCAGGACGAGTGGGACCGATCTGATCATCGTAACAACCTCCAGAACCTGGAGAACCTGAGAAGGTGAGATCTGAATAATGGATGCGGTGGTAAATGAAGGCCTATCACAGAGTCAGATCTGATGTCTATCTTTAAAATCCAGGGATTTTGTTCTGTTTAAAGCCGACGCCCTCTTATTTCTTTGGGGACAAAATGCTGACAGTGCGTTCAGGCTTTAGGGCTTAAAGAAGCTGTCAGATATAAAGCTCTCCTTTTCTCTTTCTCGGGTTGAATTGAACTTCGCGTCTTGCTCTGAGCCTTTAATTTGCAGTAATAAAAAAGGCTGAGGGGCGATCTATTTAGGTTGCCATAGCGATGTGTCAATGCCACTTATTGAACACGGGGATCAGAGGAAGAGCTGCTCAGTCTAATGCCTCCTGAGGTTCTCCACAGCAGCTGGGGGTCAATCAGGACACACCATTCAGCCGTCTCCATATCAGTCAGGGGTCTGCAGCGTGGACCTCAAGAAGATGCATTCAGAGTGCTGGATGGCACTTTGCAGATGACCGCGCCTCAGAGTAGCTGACCAGCTGAGTGGTTCATTATTGTTCTGTTCTCAAAATAAACATCACATTTATTTTCTCAGATGATGTTCCTGATTTTGACCTCATGACTGCGGCCTTCTGCAGAACATCTTTCAACTTCAGCATTTAAACTGCATTTCCTGTCAGAGGAAACGTATCTGCAGATACATGGGTGGAACCTCATCTGGCTGTTGTCGTTGTTCACAGCGGGTATCGGTACGCGGGCCTGGAGTTCGGGTCCGAGTGTTACTGTGGAAACCGCATCGCTGGAGCCCGCACGAAGGACGAGGAATGTAATCTGGATTGTAAAGGCGAGAAAGGCTCCGTCTGTGGGGGCGTCGGCCGCCTGTCTGTCTTTAAGGTGGAGGAGGTTCTTTCAGGCCAGAGGAGATGTGAGTACCCAGAACGAGCTCCTTCCAGAAACTTCTGAAAGTTTGAAAATGTTCTGATAACCCAGTGCATGACGTCCCTGTCAATCAGACATCAGTGAAAAAGGGTAAAGAAATAAATGTGCTGTATTCATTTTTTTACATTTGTAATGTTTAATTTGCAATTTATTGTTAGAATCACAAATTAAATATAAATAAACTCGACTTCAAAGGAATCAAGTAAAAATGGGATCATAAAGGGTTCTGTGGCTGTCAATTGAAGTCCAAATACTGATGACCACATGGTGTATGTCTATACACAGTTCTCATCATAATGCCATGACAGATGCTGACTTTTGCACCCTGTTACTGATTTGGAGAACGGCTTGTTTTTCCCAAAACCTACACAAAACCCACATGTCCCCTGACCCACCCCACGCCGTCTCAATGAGGACTGTATGGAACAGAAACATTTACAGGATCCACCGGTACATCTGCCCACTAATCAGAACCATCAGAACCATCCGAATGGTCAGAACCATGATTCAACAATCAGAACCATCCGAATGGTCAGAACCATCAGAACCATCCGAATGATCAGAACCTTCAGAACCATCCGAATAATCAGAACCTTCAGAACCATCTGAATGATCAGAACCATCAGAACCATCTGAATGATCAGAACCTTCAGAACCATTCGAATGATCAGAACCTTCAGAACCATCTGAATGATCAGAATCTTCAGAACCATCCGAATGGTCAGAACCTTCAGAACCATCAGAATGCAAAACAAATGTGATCTCAGACATTTTAACCATTTCATGATTCCTGGTGACGGATCAGATGACGGCAACCACTGTGTGTGTGTTAGTCCAATCACACACACACACACACACACACACACACACACACACACGGCATTAGCGAGGTCAGTCCCTGCAGAGATGGTGGGGTGGTCGATCTGGCTGCAGCTCTGTGAGCAGCCATATGTTTGGGTCTGGCTCCTCTGAGCGTGGCAGGAAGCAGCTGCTGCAAATCCAACAAATGAACACAACAGCAGCTGCACTATTAACAACAACACACACGTTCACAACCTACACAAAGATCAGTACACGTCCTCACTCCATCAGGTTCTCACTCTTTATAAACCGTGAGAGAGATGCTGACATCAAAAAATAGCAACAGATAAAATGAAGTGAAATCTCTCAGATGTGTCCGTCATCTCTGAGGTCTGAGGTCTGATCATCTCTGAGGTCTGAGGTCTGTTCATCTCTGAGGTCTGAGGTCCGTTCATCTCTGAGGTCTGAGGTCCGTTCATCTCTGAGGTCTGAGGTCCGTTCATCCCTGAGGTCTGATCATCTCTGAGGTCTGAGGTCCGTTCATCCCTGAGGTCTGATCATCCCTGAGGTCTGAGGTCTGATCATCCCTGAGGTCCATCTGGGTTTGAAAGGACTTCCTGATCAGGGTTCCGTCCCTCCACACGGCTGTCCCGCTCTGCAGTGCAGTCTCCGGCGCCGCAGCCGGCTGCTCTGCAGCTTCAGTCTGCTGGTTTTGTGCAGCCGGTTGATCTGCTCTGCTCCTCAGAGGCTGAGACGTGGTTCCAGTCCATTTCAGATCTTTTTATTTGTGTGGAGTGAAATCTGAAGCCTGGATCTGTTTAATTCTGCGGCGATGCCGATGGACGCGGTGTGATGGACGCGGTGTGATGGACGCGGTGTGTTGGACGCGGTGTGATGGACGCGGTGTGATGGACGCGGTGTGATGGACGCGGTGTGATGGACGCGGTGTGATGGACGCGGTGTGTTTTTTTTTAATGTTTTCAGGGCGTGTTGTTGCTTTATTCACCTTTAATCAGTAAAGGTGCAGATGTACCCAGGCTGCTCTGTGGTGGGTGGATGTTTAGAACACGGTCTGTTTCACGTTAATAAACTCGATCCAGGATCTGTTTGTGGTGGGGGACGGATCAGATGAACCCATGCTGCATTAAAACCTGTCCTTATGGGGGCAACCTCACCACCGGCGCAGACTACAGTTCCATAATCTCCTAATTAAAAACCACACCACTGTATGTTCATGTTCTGCAGTTTCCTCAAACACAAGAACCTACACCTACACTAATGAATGGCTCTGTCAGTGTGTGTGTGTGTGTGTGTGTGTGTGTGTGTGTTTGTGTGTGTGTGCCCCCTGTGTCCGTCTTCAGACCTCAGACAGATGTTTTTCGTCTGCTTTCTTCAGACAGGAACGTGATTTATCGAGGCTGCTTCAGGAGACCGGGGAACGCTTCGGCGGCGGCGTTTGTTCCGGTGCTTCGGTCCAACCTGACGTCTCAGATGTGCGCTGAAGTGTGTGTGGATCAGGTGTGTGTCCTCCCCGCTGCTCCTGATCTCAGGTCTGAAGTGTGTGTGGATCAGGTGTGTGTCCTCCCCGCTGCTGCTGATCTCAGGTCTGAAGCGTGTGTGGATCAGGTGTGTGTCCTCCCCGCTGCTGCTGATCTCAGGTCTGAAGTGTGTGTGGATCAGGTGTGTGTCCTCGCCGCTGCTCCTGATCTCAGGTCTGAAGTGTGTGTGGATCAGGTGTGTGTCCTCGCCGCTGCTCCTGATCTCAGGTCTGAAGTGTGTGTGGATCAGGTGTGTGTCCTCGCCGCTGCTCCTGATCTCAGGTCTGAAGCTCCTCTGGAGGAATAAAGATGAGACGGAGATTCCTTTAGCTTTGAAAAACTATTTGTTCATTTTAATGTAACTGTAGCCGTCGAGACGATCAATTATCCGGAGTAATCAGATGAGCGCAGACCGCTGAGTGTGGTTCTTCTGCCGTGATGGCAGCCCACGCTAACCCCCCCCCCCCCCCCCCCCCCGCTGCTGCCCCCGACGCTGCCGTGCCCCAGGGCCAATTAACTGAGACGGCGAGTGAAACGAGTCCATTTAACGGGCTCCACGTTGGGACGGGATCGGAGGAAGACAGTGAACCTTCATTTAAATAAATAGAAATAAAAGTGCAGCGCCGTCCACCGTCTCCTCACTGACCCCGCCTCTGACCCCGCCTCTGTCTCTGTCTCTGCCTCGTTTCAGGAGTTCCCGTTCGCCATGCTGAGCGCACCGGACTGTTTCTGTGGTTACGCCACTCCACACTTCTCCCTCCATCAGCCGGTCGATGAAGAACACTGCGCCCCGCTCAACGGCAGCCGGACCGCCGTCCGAGCCGGCCCGGCCTTCCTGCGGGTTTATCAGACCCCGGTGCAGGGTGGGTCCCGAGCTGCGCTCATCAGATTCATGACCTCTGACTGCTGGACGTGGGGCTGCATGATCCACCACACTTTTCAGTTTGTCTTTATTGTCTTTGCCTCCGAATGCGTTCCCCTCGTGTTCGTCTGATGCTGCTGATTGGACAGGGCCTTATTTAAACCCTGCAGTTCAGGATGAGGAGGAGGACCGACCTAAATCCTAATAAAATCCCAAAAGATCAGAACTGTAAAGCATTTTATTATTTTAAAATCCAAAATGTTTCTAATATTCATTCATTTAAACAGAAATATAAATGAAAACAGATCTGGAGCTCTTGCTGTCAGATGGAGTTTTATTTTGACAGCCTGGTCGTGATTAGTTTTTTGGTGGAATGTCTGATCGTTTCTGTGGCAGCCTCGGGGGGGCAGCCCCGGGGGGGGGTGGGGGGGCAGCCCCGGGTTTGATGGGTGGGGTTTGGTTCTCCTCTGAGACTGTGTGGATGTGATTTTAGATCACAGCTTCGTTAATTCTTCTCATCTGCACAGACTCCAGATGTACTGAGAGAAACTTCCTGTCGGAGAAATCCGCTCAGCTCGTGGCTCTGTCCAGTTTCCCAGGAGCAGGAAACACCTGGGTGAGGCATCTGATAGAACTGGCAACCGGTCACTACACGGGCAGCTACTACTTTGATGGCACGCTTTATAACCGAGGTGATCCACTTCATATGGATTTAAAGGGCTTAATGTGGAGTTTTCACTAATTACAGTGTGAATTAGAACCTCTAACACACACACATACACACACACAAACACACATACACACACACAAACACACATACACACACACACACACACACACACACATACACACACATGGTGGGAGAATGGAGAACCACTGAAGGACAAAAACACAGCTTGGTTGTTAGAGGTTCAGTGTCAGTGTGGGTTTATTCTGCAGGTTGCTTCAGTTCAGTGAGGTCAGTGTTTAAGGATCCTTCATCACGGCTTCACTGATGCTGCTGAACTATCATCATCATCATCATCATCATCATCATCATCAGGAGCTGATAGATTATTGATCATTATTAAAGTCATCCTCAGCGTGTCCTCCGTTAACACTGAGGGTTAAACAGAACGTTCTGTATTGTAACAGGTGAAGGTCAGAGGAAGTGTAACATCTTCACGTGACCTCATGATGGAACAGAATGTGGGTTAAGACCCGGTCTACCTTCATCCCAAATGTCCTGACTCCATGCTTCAATCTGGACGTTTTCAAAGTCGTCCATTCTCATGAAAGAGTTTTCATGGGGTTAACGTCACATCCATCACCAGCCTTATTAGTCCTGCCGAGGAAAGAGAGCGGTCATTACTCAGCGTTTGTGCCTTTCCCGTAAAACAGAGCGAGTGAGGGAGTGTGTGTGTGTGAGTGTGAGAGAGTGTGTGAAATGGGATGTGGCACTGAATTTTGCCCACATCTTGCTGAAGTAATATCCTAAGCTTCCATTCCATTTCCTCCATCTGTGCAGGCTTCAAGGGCGAGAAGGATTACTGGAAAAGTGGACGGACCATCTGCGTGAAGACACATGAGAGCGGAAAGCGGGACATAGAGATGTACGACTCGGCCATCCTGCTCATCAGGAACCCGTACCGCGCCCTCATAGCAGAGTTTAATCGCAAATGTGCGGGCCACCTCGGCTACGCCTCAGACCAGCACTGGAGGAGTAAAGGTACCTCCATCCACCCTTCATCATCATCATCTGACCCCTGCCACTGACCATCACACCTCATTCTGCTTTCATACAGAGCTCTTAAACATCATTCACACAGATCTCCTGACCTGAGCTTTATCATATTATTTACATCTGAAATAGAAAGCTTTACTTTCTTTCATCTTCAGTGAAGTCTGTAAATTGTAAAACTCGTTTGGTGCTGAGTCTTTGGTTTTTGATTGGTCGCAGATTGGCCCGAATTCGTGAGCAGTTACGCCTCCTGGTGGGCGTCTCATGTCCTGGACTGGCTGCGCTTCGGTCAGAATCTTCTGGTGGTTCATTATGAGGAGCTTCAGAAGTCATTGGTACCCAAACTGCGTGACATCATCACTTTCCTCAACGTCAGCACCAGTGATGACCTCCTGCTCTGCGCTGAGACCAACAAGGACGGACATTTTAAGCGCTCCGGGCCCCGGCGGCCCACCTTTGACCCCTTCACCCCAGACATGAGGCGCTTGATTGACAGTTATATTAGAGTTGTGGACCAGGCTCTCAGAACCAGCAACCACACAGGCCTGCCTCAGGAATACCTTCCAAGATGATTGGGGTTCCGTTAATGATGGTTTTAATTAAGGGCTTAGCAGAAGGGTTTGGTTTGAATGTAACTCTGCTCTCCTTAATTCATCTGGAGCTTCAGCGTTCAGGAGATCCACCATGTTTCACTTACAGTGAACGATGAAGTCATTGAGACTCTGAGGAAGAAGCCCTTCTTAACCTCATGATTTATTTCTTTTTTAAGTCTTCAGTGTTTTGAGATCATGCTCATCATTTTTAAATAAAAAGACATTTCCATAACGTTGTGATGAGTTGGACTGGTGTTGGTTCTGTGAGGATCTCTGTGTGGGTTCAGATTCAGAACATCAGAACGTCCTTCTGTTCTGTTTCATTGTTTTTTTTCACTCATGTTTAAAGTTTAACAACAAAAAGAGAAATTGTTAAAATAAAGAAAAGCTCGTTATTTTCATCGTTTACAGAAAGTATAACTCAAATCCAGCCAGCAGTTTCTTTCTTTCACTGTTTTCTCATAATCATCTAGATTTTGGTGACTCTGTCAATAAGAACAATGCTTATTGACGGAACATTGATGGAACCGAGGTTCTAAAGCCTGTTCTTCTGATCTGTTCCCACTAAGCCGTTATCAAAGACATGTCATATCTGATTCCTTTGATCTTCAGTGATGTAAAAGACTGCTGGCTTCTTTAATGTCGTCATAAAGCGTGAATGCACTCATATCATAACGAGCATGCGCTGACGACGGGTCACCGATGGGATGGACAGGAGGAGCTCCGCCCGGTCGCTGCTGTACGGGTTCTTTATTTATTTGGACCCTGCAGGGAGCTGGATTCGGTTTCCGAACCGTCACATGATCCCGGTTCCCCTGTGACGGGTAATTAGCCCCCTGTCTGATTCAGACTCTCAGCCAGATCCACACTCCACTCACATGAGCTCCTGCCTCAGATCTCAGAGGGTCCGTGTACACACACCTGATGCCAGAACCCATGGCATCAGGTTCTGTGGTTCTGTTCTTGATGTGGAACCCTCATGCTGTAGCTCATGTCAGCTCAGTGTTTATTCTGTGGGTGAGTATCTGATCTGATGTTTTGTCTGTAAGGTCATTGTGACAGTTCGATTAGTTTCGGTTCTGTTGTAATGTGTATGTGTTCCTCAGAGCGGACACACTGTCCACCTGAACCCCAGCTTCCTGTGCGCTGGACTTGATGAAGCAGCATGCTCCTCCCAACCAGAGAGGGGCAGTGATGAGCTCACTGGGCTGAAACTCCACTTTCACTTACAGATCAGTCAGCTTACATCACCATCACCTGTGGAACACCTGATTCACAGGAAGTCAACCACCTGAGGATTAGCAGGTATGATCGTGTGTGTGTGTGTGTGTGTGTGTGTGTGTGTGTGTGTGTGTGTGTGTGTGTGTTGGAGATCCTCAGCTCTGCTGTCTGTACAGATCAGATTAACTCACTAACGACCTCATCAAAGGAGGCTTTTGATCAAACTCATTAATAACTGTAAACACTGCTTTCATCTTCAGTCTGCGTCCCTGACGCCCGCCGCACACTCACACCACCAACACATTAACCATGAAGATGATGTGAGACTGCGCCCTCGTTTTCACTGGGTATTGATTACCGTATTGATTATCGTATTGATTATCGTATTATATCCCATTGTTTTAAATATCAGTTCATTGATTGCTGATTCAGGACAACAGGCTTCTCACTGCTCCACTGATGAAGCACTGATGAAGGGTTGATGATGATGAAGAGTGTATCAGGTGTTGATTCAGGACCTCTGCTCCGTCTCAGCACTTTCTCTTGTGAACATCTCGTTTACAGATCAGTTCATTAAGACATCGTTATGAACATTTAAAACCCTGCTCATCCAGAAGCGGTTAGTGGGACATATGGTGCCTGCAGCAGAGTGGAGCGTTTCTGTTTCCTGAGTTCTGTAGAGAGTGGTGCTCGTGGTGGGGGGGCTGTTCATATCATCAGAGGAACGTTCTCCACGCTGCAGGAGTGCAGATGGACCTCTGGGATAGAACGTCAGTTCTGCAGAGCTCTCTCAGCGCCGCCGCGGCTTTTCATTATTTATAAAGAAATGAATCTGCAATCTGAAGGTTTTATTAATAACTTCTGTTTCTGAGATTGAGAACTGTATTAGGAACCAGTCCCAACCAGGTAAACCAGGTAAACCAATGAAACCAGGTAAACCAGGTAAAACCAGTAAAACCAGGTAAAAACCAGGTAAACCAATGAAACCAGGTAAACCAGTGAAACCAGGTAAACCAGGTAAAAACCAGGTAAACCAGTGAAACCAGGTAAACCAGGTAACCTCCACCAAAGAGTGTGAGGATCATCTAAACCAGCTGATCTGTGGAAGTGTTGGTGTGATATCCACTGGTTCTTGAGCTCATGATGGTTCTTGTGATTCTTCCTTCAGTTTGAGAATTAGAGAACAGATGTGTTCTCCATCAGCAGCTGTAAAACTGGAAGGTTTTAAATAAAGTCAAACGACATTTAAATCTGATCTGAGTACAGCACTGAGCCCGGGATCCGGACTGTACGAATGCTTCTTCATTTTAATGCTAATTAAACAGCTCCTTACATTAAAGTGAAGGAAACGGCGTGAACATCGGCTCCAGACGTGGCCCTGGACGAGAGCCGAGCTTCAGCAGCATCGTTACAGCTTCGTATTTCAGCTTCGTATTTGTGGTTTGGTCAACACGCTGTAAAGAATCCAAAACGAGAGCAGCAGGAAATAAGACTGTCCTAAAACTCCCGCCGTCCAATTACCGCCTTCAGCCGACACCCTCATCCATCTCCAGTCCTGAACCTCGCTGAAGGAGCCGCTAATGGCAGCTTTCACGCTGCTGTACGCGAGGCCTCGCTCCCCGGAGTCCACCGCATCACTGTGTGCATTAATCCCGCCAACATGCCGAGAGCTGTTTGTTCATCCTGCATTAATGACCAGTGAGCGAGCGCTTTGACCGGTCCACACCTGTGCGCTCGAAGGACGAGTCGGACCGGAGGTCCGGTCTCAGCCGGAGCGGGACGGACGAGGTGTGGATGCCCTGAGGCGGAGAACAAAGTCGAAAAGCAGAGGCAGCTCAGAGAACACAGGAGGGATCAGTGTATCCTCAAGCTCTGAGGTTCTACTGACCGAACCAGACGGGATGGAGGAGCTGCTCAGAGACCGGTGAGATAAATAACACATAACATCTCTGTGAGATAAATAACACATACCATCTCTGTGAGATAAATATCACATAACATCTCTGTGAGATAAATATCACATACCATCTCTGTGAATCAGCTCCTCAAAACGATCTGCAGGTTCAACCATCTTCACACCAGATGATGAAACAGCCCTGCTCATCTGGACATTACTGACCTGGAACTTCAGGTCATTTGTTTATAGAGTGTTTTATAATCGTACATCATCACAAAGCAGCTTTACAGAACCTTGTGAAGAAACCTTGTGAGGACCGAGGCTCAGTGAGCGGGGGGGGGGGGGGGCAGCAGCAGCAACAGTGTAGAACAGCCGTGTACAGATGGTGTGGTGATCATGTGACCCGTATTCAACAATTGAAAAACTCTATAAGTCCATTGAGGACGTCCTGCAGGACCGCCGGACCAATAGAATTCCAGGTTCCATCAGTAATCCAGAACCATGATGAAGATCTGACCACTCCTCCAGGAAATGAGGCGACACCTCAAAAGAAACAGACAAGAAAAGCAGTTAGAGTTAATGAAGCTCAGTAATTAATTAATAAGCAGAGTTTGATTGACAGTAATTCAGCTCAATATTCAATATCCAGCTGGTGACATACTGATGCCTATCCCAGCTGTCTGTGATGTTCATTTGTTTGTGGTTCCAGCAGGTTTAAGGGGGGTGCTCGTTTTGGGACGGTGGTGGAACCCTGCACAGCTGGACGCTGACTCTTTGATCGGTCAGGTCTATCAGGCTGTTCTCTGCAGGACTGAGTCCTATCCCAGTCGTCTGCTGCCTGCTGCTTTGATCTGTGTTGCTTTAGCTCGGTGCCATGTGTTTTGTCCCATGTCTCTTGGTTCCTTTGCTTTGCTCTTATTAAGAGACTGAAGACGTTCCCATCCAACACTGATCACAGTTCTCTGATTGAAGAGTGGAGATCAAGTTAAGTTCAAGTTATTTATTTCTGTCGCGCTTTTTACAACAGTACATCGTCACAAAGCAGCTTTACAGAATGAAAAGCCTTTAAACCCCCAAAGAGCGAGCCGAAGCGACAGTGGCAAGAAAAAACTCCCTTTTATGTTGTTATTTAAGGAAGAAACCTTGGGAGGACCGAGACTCAGTGGGGGACTCATCCTCCTTGAGCGGCCAGGCAATGAGATCAATGAGTTTACCAATGAATAACCAATTAACATCACATAAGCCTTTATTATTATTATTATTATTATCATTATTATTATTATTATTATTATTATTATTATTTAATGTGACTGCTGGTGATTTTAACTACAATCATACATTAGAACTTAGCGTTCTCCTGATCTGCTCCAGTGCAGAACCTGCAGAACCCTCTGCTTCACTGTTGAAGATGAAGCTGGTTTGTTCTCTCTCTGCAGGTTCTATCTTCAGATCTGTCGGCTGAAGCTGTGAGATTAATAGCTCAGGTGCTGTGAGCGGTGGCGCCTGCTTCAGGACAAAAGGTGAGCTTTCAGCTGCAGCTCTGCGGTTCGGCAGAATCAGACTTTCAAAAACGGTGTGAAGTTTTAAAATGTTGTAGAACCTTGGGTCACTCTTCTGAAAGTTGTGCTTTTGGTTTTATTTCTGCTGAACTGTTTTATTTTCTGTATTCAGATCATTCAGCGGTCCTCTGAGGGACTGAAATCACAGCTCATGGCACCAGTCCAGTGGTGTGCAGTGACCTGGGGCCTGCCGGAAAAGGGCCTTCCCTAAACTGTTATCACAAAGTTAAATCATACAAACAGTAGTTCAGAATGAAAGCAGAGGTCTGATTTCATCAGCTGTGTTAATCAGACTGAACGCTCTGGATGAAGATGAAGATGAAGATGAAGGTGACAGATGTTAAAGATGTACAGGGGGGTGGGGGGGGGGCTCTTGCTTATTAATTTGTCTCATTAACTTCTTCAGACAGGATCACAGCGACTCGGAGCCTATCCCAGATATATGAATCAGAATCTCCTTTATTGTCATTCTAATTTCCATTACAATGAGATCTGAGATCCAGGAGAACCTAAAGGAACCTTATTCATTTCATATTAACAGTTTTTTTAATAAAGATTTATTTATGAAACTTTTTCTCAGCATGGTTTTTAAATGTTAATCTAATGAATATCTGAAGGGTTCGGTATTTTTCTGATCTCCTCAGAGACACATCCTCCTGATGCTCCTGATCCTCCTCATGCTCCTGATCCTCCTCATGCTCCTGATCATCCTGATGCTCCTCATGCTCCTGATCATCCTGATGCTCCTCATGCTCCTGATCCTCCTCATGCTCCTGATCCTCCTCATGCTCCTGATCCTCCTCATGCTCCTCATGCTCCTGATGCTCCTCATGCTCCTGATGCTCCTGCAGAACGCTGCCGTTATCTCTGCCTTTCATCTCTTAGTGTTGCTTTTGAAGAAAACTCGTCACTTCTTTGTGTAGCCTCCTCCTCCTCCTCCTCCTCCTCCTCCTCATCCTCGTGTAATTGATGTCGTGAAGGCTGAAGTGCAGAGCGCAGAGCGGATGCTGAAGCGGCAGACTGAATGCGACGGCGCCCCCACGCTGAGCTCCTCTTTCTGTAGCTGCCGTTCAGTGATTCAGCGCCTCGTTCGACCTTCAGCTTCTGTCTTCCCGCCGCCGGCTCGGGGGGGGGGGGGGGGGGGGGGGGTGGTCTGTGACGTGCTCTGCTGCAGGTGGGCTGTAATTATTCCAGCTCTTGGCTTGATGAGCTCCTTAGAGAGGACATCCGCTCACCCCGATCCATTCAGCTCGACCGGGTCACGCGACCTGAGGACGCTGCGTTCAGGATCAGAGGACGCTTATTAATGCTCATTTACATATTCAAACAGAAAAGGTGACCGCTAAGTGGACATGAGACCTGCTGCCTTCATTCTCCTCCACAGTGCGAGATGTTTCCTGAACTTCAGACGAATTCACAGCCACCACAGAGACGTCAGCTCCACCACTCCACATCCAAACCCTCAAACCATCTGACCAGACAGAGGAGCTCACGATCACCATGACGACGGACAACAGAGCCACCAAAAGCAGAGAGGGTATCCAATCAGAACGTTGGGTTGTATTTAGAGGGTCACTGTTTGGGCAGCAGCATGACGTTGAACTTTGCATTCAGTGATGCGTAACGTCTAACATTTCTATTTCTTCCTGTAATATGATCCTGAAATTTATTCCATTTTTAAACAAGAGCTGAGAGGAGAACATGCCAAACCACTAAGCCACTGTGCCGCCCCTGGATGAAGAACCAAATCAGAGAGATATTAAATGTGATGATTCCTTTATTGATGATGATGATTGACATGGCAACGTTTGAAAATGAGATTAAAGTCAGGTGGTCTGAATCAGTGGGATGATGATGATGATGATGATGATGATGATGATGATCAGGTGGATGGACCCTGTTTTCAGATCCTCTGGGTCATGAAAGCTTTAATAATGGAGCTCTTGAGAAGCTGTGATTGGTTGATGAATGCAGTGATTAAGTCTAAACTGGTAACCATTGGAACCCTAACAGGTCTAAAGCAGCTGGTGGTTCAGATGTTGGGACTCACATTGGGTTGCTGGTTCGATACCCAGCGTAATGAGTGCTGGGATAGCCTCCAGTCCATCGTATGTGGTGATTGCACTCGTCCTTCATCGGGTCATGGAGTTATTTGAACTCCACAGCTCTGTGTCTGAGGTGTGTGTGTAATTCAGGTTCTACAGCTGTGGCCCTGCAGTCCCGTGGCCCTGCAGTCCTGAGGCCCCGTGGCCCCGTGCTCTGACCCCATCCATCAAGTTGTGATCCCTGGACCTCACTTTGGACAAACGCATCTGCAAATCTGGCAGCCTGTCAGATAAATCCTCCACCAGAACACAGAGCAGCCGACTGCGTTCTGTCACCCGGTGGTTTGTTGGTGTTGATAAGTGGCTGTCTGCGCAGATCTCACCGAACTGACGGCGTGCGACCTGATGGATGAGACCTCGCTCACACATGAGCAAAGGTCTGAAACCAGAGCAGCAGTCCATCACCTCCAGAGCCAGCGCAGTGACTGCAACGCAGCCATAATTCTCCAAAGAACAAGACTCTGAGCATGCTGCTTACACAGAGCGAGCGAGCGAGCGAGAGAGAGAGAGAGAGAGAGAGAGAGAGCAATCACTCGTTGTACTAATGAGTGCAGCCCTGGTTCTGAAACGTGGAGGTGTCCTTCATTGGGATGCCTCTCAGCTCCTGAGCCTCTGACCTTCTCTCCATTGCAGTTTGAGCGACGGCCGGACGGTCAGCCCCGGCGTTTCATTAGAGGAGTGCTCTGAGGGGCTGCTCTCCTGCAGGCTTACCTCCTCGTCTCTGTCGTCCGCATGGCCATTACCCTGATTGAGGTTAATTGAGCAGATGTTTCAGGTGACTGAGGGAATGGTGGTGTGTCACTCTGACTCCACAGGAGGCGGCGCCGCCGTTTGGGACGTACGTCCCGAGGGACGCTGTGTTTTGTTGCGGTTCTGTTTGCTGATGGGTTCCGAATCGATGACCGATGAATCCCGTACTTACGGCCAGCGGCACGGCAGAAAGACGGATCGCCGGCCGGACGGCGTGAGAGGTGGATTAATGGGATGAATTACTGCTTTTTTTAAAAAGGAAATCACTTCAGTTTGATTAAGTGAGGGTTCTGCGGGGGAACGGCGGAACGGCAGACATATCTGTTAGGGATGCTAAATGAGGCATTTAGTGGAACGTAATTAGAAATTTTATCACAACAAAAGACCTGGCCTGTGAGGTGCATTTATTTTTGGATGATTTGGAAATCGAGCGAGTTCATTCTGTTTAAAGGGAAAAAAAAAAACGAACCGTGGTGTTTATCAACCGCACAGCAACGAAATCTGCACCAAATACAAAAGAACTGAACCAGTAAAAAGAAATCAACTTAAAATTGGGCTCTAATTGTATTCACGGTTGCCAGATGTCTCAGTATTCATTAATCCGGCGGTTCTACGGTTCTCACACTCAGACTTACAGATGTGTGATTGAGTTCAGCAGATGTTCTCTTCCTGCGTGATGCACAGAGGTGCTGACGTGACCTGACGGTTCAGAGTGTTGGACCCAACAAAGGTCAAGCAACACTAAAACACCTCTGGCTTTAAAAATGAAAGTAATGTTCATAAATATATTTTATTAATGACTATAATGGATAATAAACAGAGGTTTATCACTGCGATTCTGTATGAATAACTCCCCATCGTTTTTCTTTGTGTTTCCAGCTGCAGAACCAGATGTTCCTCTTTACTGCACCATGTCCAGGAACCGAAATTAAATACTCAAAATAAAATACCAGCTCGTCTGGGCTGCAGCAGAAACATGAACAGTTAAAGGTGAATAATGATTGAGTGTTCAGCACTTTAATGCTTTATTTACCAAAAGCTTTTGTTTCTACTTCATGCATTTACTGACTCAGCAAAATATTATTGATTTCCATATTTACAGATGCTCTAAATTGCCCCATATATATATATATATTGTGTGTGTGTGTGTGTGTGTGTGTGTGTGTACCCTAATAGAGGATGAAGCTAAAGATAATGGATGGATGATGTTTACAGTTTAGAAGTGCAGGATTATAAAGTTCAGTCATCAGAACTCTGATCACAGATTCAGCTGTTCATGTTTTAATGAGCAGCGCAGCAAATGTGTTATAATGATTTTAAATAAAAATCTGTGTTCAGATGACACTGGTTATTATTACAGCATTTACATTCTTTAAAGTTCTACTTTTGAAAGAATCACAGTAATGTATTCATTAAATCATCTGGAAATGTAATGTTACATTAATTTAATTAATTATAAATAAATGGTTCACATTCACATTAAAACAGATCAATATTTGTGAGCCTGTGGTTTGTAATGTGCTCTGCAGTGCGCTCTTTATTGATCAGTATTGATAGGTTTGCATCAGTATTCCCTGAAATCTCCCTCAAAAAAGACCAATGCCTCGAATCATCGCACTGCTGCTATGCAACGGGCTGATTAGGTAATTAGGCTAATGAACAGGTCCACACAGGTGTTTGTAATGAAGTGCAGCTCTGCAGCAGATGAGCAGTGCAGCTCTCCCTCACTGATCCAGAACCTCAGAAGAGAAAAGCTCTGCAGATGATCTGCCATCAGTACATTATTATTATTATTATTATTATTATTATTATTATTACAGACTGTTACATCTTTAATCACTCAAAACGCTTTATAGATCTAAATCATCATTATACATCATTAAAATTAAAACTGCCTCAAAGCCTTTTAA
Organism: Corydoras sp. C115; assembly: GCA_019802505.1. Taxonomy (NCBI): domain Eukaryota; kingdom Metazoa; phylum Chordata; class Actinopteri; order Siluriformes; family Callichthyidae; genus Corydoras; species Corydoras sp. C115. The sequence continues at coordinate 81,712 of JAFMOC010000448.1, forward strand.
ATGATACCTGGACCTTCAGTTCCACCACCTGAGGCTGAGGCTCCATTCACATTAAGACAAGGTTGCTTTAGACCTGAAAGGATGTTTGAGAAGGAACCAAGGAGCAGAAGCAGAGAATGAGAGAACATACAAAACCTCACATCTCGGTTCCTTCAATCTGTGAGAGCAAGAACTGAACGGACGTGTGAGGGATCGACCGCCCTGACGCCGGACTGTGAAAGGTTTGAGGTTTCTTCATTCCGTGTGTCATGTAAGTGCCGCCGCGTTGCCCTCATCATCTGGTTTCATACCTGTATGATGCTGATGAATCGGAACTGCGACTCTCAGAACGCTGTGTTGTAGAAACCTGATGATCTGCATGAAGCTACAGAAAACACAAGTCTGAGCGTGCAGCTTACGGATCTCTTTATAAATATAAAAGAAAATAGAAAATATATATATTTATATATTATATATATATATATATATATATATATATATATATATATATATATATATATATATATTATATATATATATTATATATATATATATATATATATATATATATATATATATATATATATATATATATATATATATATATATATATATATTTTTTTTTTAATATGGTTTTAAAGATTCAGAGTTTGAGTTTGTAGCAGAGGAAGGAAGTGCTGCTCCAGCTGAGGAGACCTGCAGAGGAACTCCGACTACAGATCTCTCTGAAGTTAAATTATATGATCGCTTGTTTTAAGGAGAACCTGATGATAAGCAATCCAATCTAAAGTTAAATAACTTTTATAATATTATGTTTAACTCGAGGTCTATGCAGTGAATATTGCTCATCTGAGTTTTTATAAATCATTCTGTACATAAATCATAAATAAATAAATCATAAATAATATTCTCTGAAATGAAAATGTAGTTAATGAGATGCAGATGGATTACAGGACGTCTGTGTATCGCACTGTGTGCTGCAGTCAGAATCAATCAAAATCAATCAGAGATTCACTCTGAACACCAAGAATTAAAACCACGTGTACACAGACGGGTCAGGACCATGTGATGGACCAGAGCCTCCTCAATGACCAACGTCCTGAAGTCCTCTGATCTTATTCACAAGCATTTAATTCATTACTGTTCCTGTTATCTGCACAGACGTGCTCTCTGTCTCTTTATTCTTGCTGTTGGAGTTTGGCAGGATTTTGAATTTCTTGTGCAAACTTAACGAACAGAGCAGCTCATTTGATGTTTTATGATTAAAGAGCAGGACTGGACGTCAGACGGCGAGCTGAAGCAGATCTGATGCAATCAGAACCTCCAGATCAGATAAAAGCATCGCACACGTTAGTATAAGGTCCCCGTCCTGTTCAGAGGCTGTTTAAAGGTTTATTTTAGAGATGGTCATGTGACGCGCTCTCTTTGGAAAGCTCATGGTGATGTGAACTCTGGACTCTCGGTGGACTCTCGGTGGGTCAGTCTCAGGGCCGTGCGGGTTCCTCTGTATAATCCTCAGTAATCTCACTGAAACTGAGCAGCAGACACAATATTCAGACTCCGCACAGTGTTTTGGGGGTTGACCGATTTCTAACACATTTTAATGAAAAACAATGTGTTGATTGAAGGTCAGTGTGCAGTGTGAGTCAGACTGAATCATCTGAATGGATTTATTTAGGGGGTGTAAACTTTTGTTGATTTAGTGCTTCTATTAAAATATAACATTAATCACTAGTTTCCATTAATTACAGAATAAATGTCCTAAGTGACCTCATGAAGACGGGACAAGTGAAATGAACCATGGCTCAGAATTCATGAGTTTATGGCTCAGAACTCAGAATCTGTAGTATTTATGATGTTTATGGCACACGGAGCACAAACAGGGTTCCGCATGGCGTGTCTGTAGCACTCTGAGGGTTCCTCTGTATCTGCAGGTCCAATCAAACTAGCTCACTGATCACCCCGCAGTACGACCGAGGGTCCCGTCATCTCATCCTGAAACTCACCCACTGCCTTTAGTTCACACAACTTACCTGCAATTCCTGTTTTTACTTTTATTTTTATAAAAAATTATACTGAAAGCAATTCCCAGGTTAAAGAAATCCTAAATGTTCAGGAGTTTTTATTGTTCAAGAGGCAGCTTATCAATCAATAGCACATTTGGGTAAAGCTTTCCTCTTTTATTTTTCATGCTTCACACACTCTGTTAGTCCTCGTCATTTATTTAGAATTCTGTAATAATTGAATCTTTATATAAATCCTCATATCTGCTTCTCTGTGAGAGTTCTTTAAACCTGTGTGTTCTGTCTGACTGTAGATTCAGTAACATCACATAACCTTCTATTAATAGTTCAGAATTGGCCTGCAGGTTCCTTTAATTATAATTACAGCATGTTCAGGTTTCCTCCGTCTGCACTTTCACCACTGATTATTATTATTATTATTATTATTATTGTTATTGTTATTATTATTATTATTATAATTAATCATTCATTCATTATCTTCTGCTTAATTCTCTGAGGTCTATTAGGGTCACAGGTTCCCATTCCCATCCAGGGGTGAACGTTTCAGGCGCTGGGCAGATGCATCCAGGAGAGAACGCCAATTTATCACTGAGCACACACACACACTCTCTCACACACACACTCACACACACAAACAAATTTTCTATATGGGGCAATTTAGAGCATTCAATTTATATACAACAAAGAACATGCTAACTACTCCGTGCAGCCCTATTATTATTATGATTATTATTATGATTATTATTATTATGATTATTATTATTATTATTAGCATATTGCAGCTGTCACATTCCCCCTCCATCATTCATGCACGGCTGAGCAAATCCCGTACATCAACACACTGTGTGCTGAACTGAATGTACTGAAGATGTGGAACTGCAACATCCTCAAACAATATGAAAAATATAAAGTTCAAACTCAGTTAATTAAGTTACAGTTAATGAAGTTCATACATGTAGCATGTGAGTTAGAACTGGAACTGCTTCAATAGTAAAGAATCTAAAATATCATATTAAATGCAAATAAAACTCTATAATCTAAATAATTTAATTAAAGGATGTAGATAATATCTAATAAAATAGAAAAGCCATGTAAAATACTTTAATTAGGTCATAATGATTTTCTCCTTTGATCATCTAAACCATTAACTAATTAAGAGCCCATCCTGAAGTCTCACTTGTTTTTCTTCTATCTTTGTATGGAGTATAATGTACAGTCTGCATGAAGAGGGAACCTCGAGGAGGAGGTCGCAAATAAAAGGCAGAAAAAGGAAAGATGTCAGGGACGGCATGAGTGGAGGGTCCATTCAGGTAAAAGACATGGACGTCGCCTCGAGGGCGTGCAATCTGAGGACTCCTCCACTGCGCGGAACATTCACACTGCAGTACACCCTCTGCAAACACACTTCAGTTTTAAAATGAAAACCAAGTGAGGACCTGTGCAATCCTAAACTCAAAGACATTCACCACCGGGGTCTGAGCTTTCAGCCATGCACCCTGCAGATGTGGTGGCTGATGGGAGGTCAGTCTGTGATTATCTTATTGCACCATAACAGTCACATTTAAAGGCTGGCTGTATCATCAGGGATGCAGGACCCCGGCGTGCAATCACTCTGAGGATTCAGCAGCTTTCTGCAGAACGTGGCATTTGGGTTACTATGTAACAAGCACCTGGTCGTGTGTGTGTGTGTGTGTGTGTGTGTGTGTGTGTGTGTGTGATTCCTTGAGCTGCAGTTGTGGCATTGAGATTGAATCTGAATGAATTGCTGGGAATAAGGACCTGATAAAAGGTTACTGGATCATTGTTGATGATCATTTAGAAATGAAAGACGTGCTTTGTTTAGCAGAATTAAACACCACTTTAATTTTTCACATCTCAATCAATAATCAATAATATCAGTAATACTCAAATTCCACAATCCATCTCTCTCTCTTCACTAAACCCTGCTGACCGTTTCCTTTTACCAACCCACAGACGGGTTTGATTTAGTGCTGATTTAAAAAATGAGATGTTCTCTTTAACACACACACACACACACACACACACACACACAGCGGTTCTTCAGCTTTGTGGAGATTACAGTGTAAATGTGAGATGATTCCACATGTGGCTTCTACACTGATCTGTATGAATAATCAGAATATACAAAACACAATGATAAATCCACTTTGAATGTTGGACAACAAGAACACCCTGGATTTGCTTTCTGTGGGGTCTGCATGTCCTCCCTGTGCCTGTAGGTTATGCAGGTGTTTTGTGTATTACATCCAGCTGTGAGATGCATTCTGAATGATGAACCAGCTGATCAGATCATCCTGACTGGGTTTCCCTTTTCATTTGGTGCTGAGTCTGCAGGTTTATTTTCAGGTTTAATGTCACTTTGAGAGCTGTATAACTTTTATTTACATTTTTTAAAGCTATTAAAGGTTTTCCAGTCTTACTGGATAACAAACCCTCATGAACTGATCAGGCCGTGACCTTTGGATTTGTGTTAAGCGTTTGATGAGGGTGTGGTTTCTCTTTTGAAACTGAACTTTTCCTGACGCCCTGCTCTCTGCAGCCTCTGCAGTAACGACTGCATTAAGACTTTCAGCAGCCCTGTTGGGCTGCGGGCTGCGGTGCGGGGACTTTGACAGCTCTGAAATGAATTACCTTAAAAATACTCTTTCACTTCCCGAGTACAGGGAGCGCACCGCAGGTGGGAATGTTTTCACGGCTGAAAATGCAGCAGCATAATGCCGGTGGCTTTTCTGTGAACTCTCTTTCCGGGAGCTGTTTACACGGCTGCGTTAGAGAGAATGGAAAGGTCAGCGTGGCGTGATGGTGCTCAGGTACGCAGATCATCCGTAATCAGGAGGAGCTCGGTTCTACGGCGATGCGGGACGTGCGGTGTGAATCCACTCCTGAAGCTGTGGTTCATTTCGGTGTCTGATTGATCCACTTAAAACGGCCAAATGATTTCCATTCCGTTATTTCCACCTCAGGAGTTCTGTAATTAGAATCCCTTATAGAGCTAATAAAAAAACGCCCACGAACAATAATTGCTCTCTCTCTCTCTCTCTCTCTCTCGCGGTCCCCACGCCGCCGCTCTGACAGACCCAGCAGCTAAACCGTGTTTATAAGCTAAACTCAATTAGTTTAAATCCTCATAACTTTGTCAAACGTTCCATTAGAAATCTGTTGAATTGAAAAGCTTCCCTGAGGTTCTGCTGAATAAAGAACACTCCAGCTGTGCGCAGAAGCTTAACATCTGCAGGTTCCACGCCGACGGGCCGTTCTGTACGCCGTTAATAACCTGAACCTGTTTAATTCTGTAAATTACAGTCAGATGATTTCATCTCTAATTTAAACCTGGGAGATGAAAGCACATGATGTTCATTTAAGAAGTGGAGGTGAACGTTGAAGCTTTGTCTCCACGGCCGTCTGATGAACCGTAGGCCGATTAATACGGCCGGGTCGTTGCTTAATTAGGCAGCACGGCGTGTTCTGTTCTATTGATCTCCAGTTTGAGATGATATCATTCTTTTTCTGGTTCCTGTGAGGGATGAACATCTGCTTTTCCAGTGTGAGGTGTTGGCAGCAGGTTGGCAGCAGGTTGGTGTGAGATGGTTTTCTGCACTCAGCTCACAGCACGGTGAAGCCAGATGGTTCTGAACTAACAACAAACGCTAATGACTTCAAAAGCCTTGGAATCTGACGAGGAGACGTCATTTCACTCCACCAACGGCGTCAGGTGATTCAACACGAGGATGACCGGCCAGACGGTCCTTCTCTTTATCAACTCCAGCTGAGATCTGTCACTGTCAATATAGAACATGCGGCAGCCACGCGCCGCCGGACGTTGTTTATCTGCTGACAGGTGGCCGGCAGCCTCCACACAGATAGCTATGCTAATGACGGGAGCGCAGGGCGCATCATACGATGCCTTCTATAAATACGACCTGTGTGGCAGCGCGGTGGAGACGTCAGGATGCAGATCGTTCTTGCAGGAACGGCAGAACGTGGTGCTGCTTTGGCAGGATTCTGAGACGGAACCCATCGGGCCGGCGTGGAGGTGGGACGGCGTTGTGGATGGAGGGTTTAGAATGTTTCCATCCTGACGGAGCTCCGGGGTCAGAATTCTGCTCTGTTAATGATGGTTTTAATGCTCAGAGAATCGCTGAGGCTCATTCTTCTGAAAATGAAACGTTTCTCTTTTTATTTAACAACAAGACTTCAAACAGATTAGCCGTCTGAGGTCACCATCGTCTGATCCACCTCTTAATGAGGCTCAATGTGACTTAACGAAGGCGCATGGACAATGTGGCCTGGCATTGTCCTGCTAAAATACACATGGTGTGCCTGCAAAAAGTTTCTCCTCTAAACAGCAGCATATATGTCTCCAAAATACCTGAGCACCGCCCTGCCCCAGAGGTCCTGACCTTCACCTCAGCCATTGAGTTGGAATACTGGTCACGTCGGGTAAACATGTTTAGATCTAATGTTCTCCTCTGAGGTTCTGATCATTAGAGAACGGAGTGAGGGGGACTAACAGAGTCTGGAGAGGAACAGAGGGACTACAGAATGGAACTGTAGAACTACAAACCCCATCAGAATGATCAGAGGAGCTGATGTGGTGGCCAGTGAGTGTAGACGTGAGGAGGTGGTGTGTTTGTACTGTAATTATAATGTATTATTAATTAAACTCTATATCAGCATTTTGAAAATGGCAGCATATCTGAGCAAAATGATGATAGAGGCTGAACATCTGGACCATGTGGACGCTCTGACCTTCAGGAAACACTCCTCTGCTTTATTTCCATCAACACATACGAGCGTGAGTCCGTTTTGCATTCTGAGTTTAAAAGCGAACCCGAGCCGTGATCCAATCAGCTGTGAGCGTGATTCATTCACCCCATATCGGCTCTCCCACTTCCACTTCTCCTCTAGCCAACAGGAAATGACACGGTGAACGAGGCTTTCTGACAGTGAGTGACCGGGAGTGTTCCAGCCCTCTGACGCTGACACACCTGAACTCCCCTCCCTCACCCGGACAGAGAGGCCAGAGAGCTCACCTGCCGTGGACAGGCCTTTAATTACCCAGCTGCCAGTGCCACTTTTGTTATGCTTTCTGCCCTGTGGAGGGGGGGGGGCAGCGTGGACATGTTCTGTGTAGAGGTGTAGCGGTCAGAACGTCTGTCTCTCAGCTCCAGTTCAGGTCATTTATTTATAGAGTGTTTTTTATAATAGTACGTCATCACAAAGCAGCTTTACAGAGTTCTAAACCTTTACACCCCAAAGAGCAAGACCAAGAGACAGTGGCAAGACAAAACTCCCGTTATGTTGAGATTTTAAGGAGGAAACCTTGTGAGGACCGAGGCTCAGGTTCAAATCCTTTTTTTGCATGTTCTCCTCATGTCTGCGTGGGTTTCCTCTGGGTTCTCCGGTCTGTGAGTGGGTGTGTCCAGGGATGGATTGTCACCCTGTCCTGGGTGTACTCCCCTGGATGGCAATCCTAGTATAGGATAGAGTGGATGATGATGATGATGATGATGATGATGAATGAATGTTATTGTGTGAAGCTTTGTCCGTCTGGCTGTCTGATTCTGTGTGAAACAGTTTGGTTCTTCATGTTCTGGGGTGTGGCAGCTCAGTGGTTTGGGTGTTGGCCTATCAATCTGAAGGTTGTGGGTTCAAATCCCAGGTCCACTGAAGGTACCATTGTGGGTCCTTGAGCGAGACCCTTAACCCTCATTGCTCCAGGGGGCGCTGTGATGAACCCTGTGCTCAGCTTGTAAGTCGCTTTGGGTAAAAGCATCCAATAAATGACCAAATGTAACGTAATGTGTTCAGATGTCACTCTGTGAACGTTCTGTGTGTTCAGTCCTGAACCTTCACTTCCCTCTTAATTAAATACACTTCATTATTTAATGCATGATCTGCTGAGATGCTTCATTAATTAGTGTAACACTCGTAATGGTCACTCTGACGGTGAGTGCAGGGACGTGAGGGAGGTGAACGTCTGAGACCCACAGTAAATACAGACGACGTGACCCGGGCAGATATGAATACTGAGCATTATTACAATATTCATCTTTATTAAATATTGTTTAGTGCTTTTTTTTATTAAACCGTATAATCTGACATTCTTTATTAGCCTTCACACTAAAATAAACACCGCCGCCGGGGCCTACAAACACCTTTAAAATTCATTCATTAAGTCTAATTTGCATTTGAGATCAGTAGATAAATCATGACGCTCGTTCCACCTGAAGCATCAACAAGCAGCACGGAGAGGGCAAGCTGACGAATGGCTTTATATCCTTTAAATCGAAGTCTTCCTTTTTATTCATCAAGACCTGAATGTGAGTCTGGATCAGAGCTAATGAGCGAGGACCAGATGAGCCCTGTGTCTCCCGGCGTTCTGAAACATGTCCTCAGCCGTGGAGACGCCGTCAAACGAATAAATCGAGCCAGTCATAAGAGTGCAGGTAAAGAAATGAGGTTAGAAAACATGAGGCGCTGCGACTGGCAGCTCCACAGAGACTCTGAATACCAACGCTGACGAGGAGGAGGAGGAGGAGGAGGAGGAGGGTGATGGGACTCTGAGGATCTCTGAGCGAGTGGGCTGACGAACCGAGAGGCAAAGCAGAGGCAAGGTGAAGTCAGAATCAACAGACATGCAAATCCCCCCCCCCCCCGCCTCCCACGGCTTACAAAGACAACATGCTTCAACCAAATCCTGCAGAACATCTGACTGACGTCTTCACTGTGAAGATATTTGTGAACAATAACAGACAGAAGGATCAAAGATCCCACAATGCAACAGTTTAGAGTCTTGTGGATGGACCATCAGGTTGATTTATTGGGTCACCGTGAAGACGATGGCAGTTAGCGTACTCCCATTGGGTGAAAGACGGTTCCCCCCCGAACCCAGTCCATCAAACACTCACCAGAACCAGAACTTCTGAAGAACCCATGCTGCCGTAGTAAAGTTCAAGTTCAGGTCATTTATTAACTTTACAATAGAACATCATCACAAAGCAGCTTTACAGAGTTCTAAACCTTTAAACCTCCAAAGACCAAGAGACAGCGGCAAGACAAAACTCCCTGTTATGTTGATATTTTAAGGAAGAAACCTTGTGAGGACCGAGGCTCAGTGGGGGACTCATCCTCATCCTCCATCCACAGTGTACGACAGCCATGTTCAGATGGTGTGGTGATCATGTGACCCGGATTTAACAATTGTAAAACCCTATAATTTTAATGAGGGCGTCCTGCAGGACCGCCGGTCCAATAGAAATCCAGGTTCCATCAGTAATCATCGTAGCCACAGAGCTTCAGCAGAACCATGATGAAGAGCTGACCACACCTCCAGGAAATGAGGGGACACCTCAAAAGAAACAGACATGAAAAGCCGTTGGTTAATAAATCTCATTAATTAATTAATTTAAGGAAGAACATGCAAACATCACCAAAAGAGGTTCCTGGCCACACTCCAAAAAAAAGGTTCCAGCGCCGTCCATGCTGAAATAATAATTATATTTAGTTAATGAATATGAACGGCCCGAGTCCAGTCCGGTTTTTAAATTAATTTTTATCATTTTTAATTAAGAATCTTTTTTGCACAAAAGCAGAATTAAAAAGCTCGTTCACATCGGCGCCTCGCACAAAGACCGCAGCGCATGAAAGAGTTTCCCAACAAATGAGAGGAACCTTGAGAACCGGGCTTTACGGACGTAGCCCGCCCTCCTCAAAAAGAAATACCCTCACATACACAACCTCACTCCACTCAGCTGTTTGGAACCTAAAGGGTTCCTCTTGTTTATCTCTGTTACCCCCCCCCCCCCCCCCCCGGTGGTCAGCAGTGTCATGGCTTTCTGTCTGTTGTGATGTCATCTACGGTACCGTACTGCGGTGTAAAGAACATGCCAACTGCACATCTCAAAAACTCATCCATCCGCCCCCCCCCCCCCCCCCCGCTCACTGCTTATGATTGATAAACTCATAAACAATAACAAACCGATGCTGACCCCTGAGCCGTGCTGTCTGCTCCGTGATGGACGTGTCCATCGACTGATGAGTTTAAAATGAAGAGCCTCCTCACTGAAGACATGGAGACTGAAACGACAGCATCGTATTTCTAAACTTAATATTAAATCTGAAACGTTCGTCTACGAATTCGGCCGCGGCTTTCACACATCTGACCAACAGCTGGAGTTCCGGTCAGACAGAGGGAATCAAAAAGAGTCGCAAATATCTGCAGAATAAATAAATAACAGAAAAGACATGAGAGCCTAAAAGCCTCTGTTCCATCAGAGACGGCCTCCCTCAGCCTAACGGGGGCGCCGTGCTGATGGACTAATGTATAATTCAGGGGTCTGGAGTGGACAGCCTTTTACAGCTGAATAAGAACGAGAGAGAGACAGAGAGAGAGAGAGAGAGAGAGAGAGAGACAGAGAGAGAGAGAGAGAGAGACAGAGAGAGAGACAGAGAGAGAGACAGAGAGAGAGAGACAGAGAGAGAGAGAGAGAGAGACAGAGAGAGAGACAGAGAGAGAGACAGAGAGAGAGAGAGAGGGTGGAGAATACTGGAACAGCCGTTTACTCTTCAGCGCTCATATCCGTGACTGCCCGGCAGGACCGTCTCCGTGCAGCAGATTGCACTTGGTCATCTACAAACACAGAGATGTCAGAGTAAAAGAGGGGGGGGGGGCATCTGAGGAACACTGTGATATCGCAGCGCTGACGGGTGAAGGGGACGGGCGCCGGGGCAACGCAGCATCTATGAATGATGGAGGCTCGGTGTACTGACCTCACCAATGAGGAGCTTCTGGACGGGAGTCCTCGAGGAGGGACACACTGATTTAGGACGGACACACTGATTGAGGAGGGACACACTGATGAAAGCAAACGAAAGAGACACACAGCCGCCGTACGGCCCTTCCTCACCGCGCATATGAAGTGACCAGGGACCCGGTCCCCTGAGGCCCGACACCATTAGTCTACAAAACAAGCTCTCTAAACTTCAGAGCGAGCGAACGAGCAAGAGAGGGAGAGAGACCGAGAGAGAGACCGAGAGAGAGACCGAGAGAGAGAGAGAGAGACCGAGAGAGACAGAGAGAGAGACAGAGAGAGAGACAGAGAGAGAGAGAGAGAGACCGAGAGAGACCGAGAGAGACCGAGAGAGACAGAGAGAGAGAGAGAGAGAGACAGAGAGAGAGAGAGAGAGAGAGAGAGAGACAGAGAGAGAGAGAGAGAGAGAGAGACTGGACTTTTAAATTACATTTATTTTACCACATAAGGATATCCCTTATTCTTTAAAAATCACAGGATTTTTTTTTTCTTTTAAAAGAAATGTCTCCCATTTTTTCAATAAATAAGGTATCCTAAAAAAGAAATAGATAAAATAAATGAATAAATAAATAAATACCAGTATAAATTCTCGATAAAAGAGTTCATCTACGCGACATAAAACACCATTAAAAGCCCACAGCTTTAAAAACTCCTCTCAGAGTCCCGAGGAGCGCTGTGAGCCTGTCACACCTGAGGAACAGGTGTTCCACGTCCTCCTCCAGTCCACAGAAGGAACATCTGCTCTCCGTCTCTGGATCGATATGTGCCACGTGTCTGTTCGTGGCCACGGCCCCGTGTACCACCCTCCACTGCAGGTCGGCGGTTCTCTTTTCTATGGGAGGTTAGTACAGGGACCTCCAGCTGCCCCGTGGGGAGGAGCCCAGTGCCAGTAGCCCCTGCCATTTGGTCTCCCTTAGTCCAGTTAGTGTTCTGATGTTGGAGACCTTGACACAGACTCCGTACAGAACTTTCTTTGGTGTTTTTTCGAAAGATGTTTTGGTTCTGTTGATCCTCAGGAGTCCTCCCTCCTCATCGTGGTCTTCTCCCACTGCCGGTGAGATGGACAGGGATGGGTAGGTGTTATGAGTCCCTCCGAGTCCCCGTCCCAGGATCTCCCTGAAGCAGGAGGGCAGGGCTGAGACCACCTCGTTGATGAGGGCTTGCAGGAACCTGGTGAACTGATTGCTGGTTTCAGCGCTGAGGTCTTCGGTGCTCTTCCAGGTTCCGTCCACCCTCAGATCTCCGACTCTGGTGATTCCAGCGCGTATGAAGCGGTGTTGTAGGCTTCTCGACGTCAGCCGTGGAGCCTGGATCATCGGGTTGCAGAACAGCGGTTCCTCGTCCACGCAGGAGCATGGTTTCACCTCTGTTCTGCTGATGTTGAACGTTGAGCTCCAGGCTCTCAGCACGAACGGTAGAACGGAGTTGTCCTGGACCAGTCCATCTCGCTCAGGTTCAGGAGGAACAGGTGTTTATCGTAGTCCAGGTTCTCCGTTCTCCGCAGCAGTAGACAGGCGGTGCCAGCCCATGCCGGGTCGTCTCCGTAGAGAAGCCTCTGCGCCGTCTGGAGTCTGAAGGTGGTTATCCGGCTGTTGAGGTCGATCAGCCCCTGCCCCCCCTCGTGCACCGGCAGGTACAGGGCTGCAGCGCGGGTCCAGTGCTGTCCAGACCAGAAGAAGTCCACGATCCGCCTCTGCAGCTCCCTGATGAGTGAGGCTGGAGGGTTGAGGACCGTGAGTCTGTGCCACAGCATTGAGGCTACCAGGTTGTTGACTACCAGGACTCTCCCCCTGTAGGACAACTGGGGCAGGATCCATGTCCATTGAGACAACTTGGCACATACCTTCTCCAAGACGCCGTCCCAGTTCTTGTCTTGATATTCAGTCTTTCCTAAAAACACACCGAGGTACTTTAACCCCGCGGACCCCCACTGGAGATTTGCAGGTAAAACAGGGGGTCTTTTATCTGTCCATTGTCCTAAAATCAAGGTCTCGCACTTACTCCAGTTTACCCGGGCGGACGATGCTCCCTCGTAGGTCTTAAGACTGTCTGTAAGTGCGAGAACGTCCTGCTGGTCTTTAATAAAAACAGTGAGGTCGTCAGCATAGGCAGACAGGACGAGGCTGTCCTGCAGTCCTCTGATGGATAGTCCCTGAAGTTTGGTCCTCAGTCTGTTCAACAGGGGTTCAATCATTAGACTGTAGAGCTGTCCAGAGAGGGGACAGCCCTGTCTGATCCCCCTGTTCATCATCAGAGGACTGCTCAGTCCTCCACCTACTTTTAAAATGATGGACGCCCCTGAGTATAAAAGCTTAATGTAGGATAAAAACGTGCTGCCGACTCCGAAGGCTGTGAGGGTGTGGAACATGTACCCGTGATCCACCCTGTCGAAAGCTTTCTCCTGGTCGATGGAGAACAGACCCAGGTCCTGAGAACTCGTGGTGCAGATGTCTATGATGTCGCGGATGAGGAACAGGTTGTCCATTATGGTGCGTCCAGGTACGCAGTACGTCTGCTCGGACCGGATCACTGTGTGCATGTGGTGTTTCAGTCTGTTGGACAGACATTTGGACAGTATTTTATAGTCCGTGCACAACAGTGATACCGGTCTCCAGTTCCTCAGAGAACTCGGGTCTCCCTTTTTTGGAAGTAGCGACAGAACCGCTCTGCTGCAGCTGGTGGGGAGTCTCCCGGCGCTGATGGAGAACCGGAACACCTCGAGCAGGTCCTCACCGATCACGTCCCAGAAGTGCCTGTAGAACTCCGCCGGCAGTCCGTCGATTCCGGGGGCTCGTCCGGGTGACAGCTGTGAGACGGCGGCGGTCAGCTCTCGCAGGTGCAGGTCGGCGTCGAGGGCGTCGGCTTGAGCGGTTCTGAGCTTCGGGAGATCCCTGAGCAGTTCTCCTGTGCAGGATGGATCACAGGTGTCGGCGCTGTACAGTTCAGTATAAAAGTCCACAGCCATTCGTCTCATCTCGCGGGGGTCCGCGGTCACGGTTCCATCGTCGCGTTTTAAAAACAGCATCCTGTTCGGGGGTTTCTTAGTCCGCTGTAAATTAAAAAAATATGCAGTGGGAGCGTCCATGTCCCTGATGCTGGTATAATGCGCTCTCAGCAGCGCCCCCTTTGCCTGTTCATACATAAAAGAGTTTAAAACCTTTTTCTGTCCGTGCAGTCTGTTCCTCAGGTCCTCGCTGTTGTTGAGGAGTACCTCGGTGTGTAGGTGTGACAGACTCCTCTCAAGTTGCTGAACTGTCCTGCTGATGGCGCCGCTGGTGTGGCGGGTGAACTGCTGGCAGAACAGTTTTATTTGTATTTTGCCCATCTCCCACCAGGAGATCAGGTCCTCGTATTCACCGCGACGCCGCTGCCATTCTGTCCATAAAACTTTAAAAGCAGAGCAGAACAGTTCATTCTGTAAAAACTTCACATTAAAACGCCAATAAAAACAGGGCTTTTCATTAAAATGAAGCATTACATCAACCATGATAAGATGATGATCGGAGAACCCAGTCGGAGAGTTAAAAACCGAACGCACCTTATTTCTGTCTGTATATTTAAAATAAAATCGATCCAGACGGGCAGCACTGACCATGTTCTCACATGCCTTTAACCACGTGTACTGCCTTACGTCCTGGTTCCTCTCCCTCCAAACATCCACAAGATTATACTGTGTGATAAAACTCTTTAAAACATCAACAGACTGAGGGTGAGGTTCCTCAGAGTTCCTGTCCTGTGTGAAGTCCACAGTGCAGTTCCAATCCCCACCTAGAACCATCAGTGAGTCGGGGTGGAACTGCTGTAGACCCTGGTGTAATTTTTTGAACGTGTTTGTTCTCTGTGCCCCGTTGTTTGGGGCGTACACGTTCACGAACAGGAACTCTGTGTCATTGATCTCAGCCTGGAGGATTAAAACTCTACCTGGTTCTAGTTCTTTAAAGCGGGTGTTGGTGAGTGTGATTCTTTTGGAGGTCAGGACTGCCACCCCAGCACTGGTGTTTGTGCCATGACTGAGGAAGCAGTCCCCCTCCTCCCACCACCTCCTCCATTCTGTCTCATTAAGTTTTTACTTTTAAAAAGCTGCTTTATCTTATCTCTACCTCCATTTATATTAAAAGATCCTATTTTTAAAATCATGTTAAATATAAAAAGAGAAGAGTAAAACCAATAAAATAATAAAACAGAACAGATGATAAAAACAGTACAGTAAACCCACAGTAAAAACCTTTTCATATTAAAATCATATTAAAATCACTTTTGTGTTGAGGCCTGTTCTTTTCTCAGTTTAGTTAGCAATTTTTTTAGACGAAATCTTTTCTGTTGGCTGATTTCTTCATAGTTTGCCATTTTGCGAATTTTTACCACTGATTTTATGAATTTATTAATGTCAGGGAAGAAATCCGTGACCTCGATGCTTTTTCCAAAAGTTTCATCTAAAAAAACGCTGATCTCCTGAGCGGAGTAGAGGTGGTCCTCCTCGACCTGAGAACCGATCTCAGAGACCTCCGACATAGTGTCGTCGTCTCTGTCCTGTTCCACCTCTTCTTGTGCTGGCACAGTGCTGCTTTCAGGTTCCTCTGGTTGAGCGTCCTGAGTGTCTCCATTTTCCAACACAGAGGAGACCTGAGATGGTGTTCCAGCAGCTTCCACATCAGCTTCTCCACCCTGGGCACTCTGACTTGGAGCATCGTCAATGCTCTCAGTGCTCACATTGTTTTCTCCAGCTTGGCCCTCCTCCACACATTTTTTAACAGTTTCAGGCTGTTCCTCAGCCACATCTTTTTTTTCGGAGCTCGTCGTTCCCTCCTCACTGGGGCCCTTTGGGTGTTCCTCCTCGCCCCGGGTGTCGTTCTCATTCTGAGGGCGGGACGGGACACGGCGGCTCCTCTTGGCCACACTGCCCTGCTGTGTGACCTGGGCGTATGAAGCCACCAGCTCAGGACCTGAGCGTTTAGGCTTCACCTGTTCAGGTCCGATTTTCTGAGCAGCGCCATCTTCGCTTCGTTCGGGGGTATGGCACCCAGGTTCACCGTGCTCCAGGATGTCACCCCCCCGCTGCTCTTCGCCTTCTCCTCCACCAGTCTGTAGCGCTTTCGGACACTCAGCCTTTCTGTGTCCGAGCTCCCCGCACGAGAAGCACCGCAGGATCCCCGAGCTCGCGAATATGAGGAAGCTCTGTCCCTCGTGAGTGACCCTGAAGGAGATCTCCAGCGTGGGCTCCTTCAGGACCATCAGCGTGGTTCGGCGGAACGCGAGGACGTGATTAAACGCCTCGCGTTTGTTTTTAAATTTAACTTTGCGGATCTCGCCGACGAGCTTCCCAAATCGCTGAAGCTCGCGCTCCAGCTTCTCGTTGGGGATATTCGGGGGCACGTTGTCAATAACCACCCGACTGGAGACGGCAACCAGCGGCGTCACGGTCAGAAAATCGCCACTTACCGTGATTCCGGTCTCGGCTAGCCGCTCCACAAAGCGCCGCTCCTTTAAGAACACCACGACGGCTTTGTTCATACGCGACGCCGCCGTGATGTTCTCACAGCCCACCACCTCACCCATCCCCCACAACACATCCTCCACCGGGATCGAGGGACCGGCCAGGCACCGGACGGCGTGGCGGAGCGTCACCGGCTCACCGCCACCATCGGGGGGCGTAGCCATGCCGCTCCACCGCGCGGGATTAAACTCCCAGCGACGGAGTTTTTAACGATGTTTTAAATCGCTTTTAAATAAGTTTTATGTCTTTTAAACTAAAGTGCTTCACCATGTGAAAAAGATAAAGAAATTAGTTAAAAAAACATAAAGTTTGCTCTCACACACGCGCCCTCCACCTCCACACGCTGCTCCCACAAACTCCCAGCATGCACCGCGAGAGAGAGAGACAGAGAGAGAGAGACAGAGAGAGAGAGAGAGACAGAGACAGAGAGAGAGACAGAGAGAGAGAGAGAGAGAGCTTTAATTCATTCATCCCAGATTTCTGCTTCAGCTTCAGAGAAACAGACATTCTGAGATTAGAGAGATGGAGACAATGACATCAGGACTGTCTCAGCAGGACAGCTCGTCCTTTGTGTTTGTGGTTGTTGGACTAAAGAGAAAATGGACCAATCACGTTCCAGATTTCATTAAACTCAGTTGAAACCTGCAGCTCGGTCTGACCTCACCTCCACGCCCTCCACATTCACAGAGGTTAAAGGTGAAAGTGAGCAGCTGACCTCGGAGGCCGTGTCCATGTGGTCTATGCAGAACGGTTCTAAACTCCCTTTACGTCCCCCCCCACCCCCCCCCCCCCCCATGATGCTTCTGCATTCTGACGGTCAACCAGGAAACCATGAAGCATGAAATTAATAAGCACACATGACCATCTGAACCCTGCAATGGGACGGCCACGCCCGCCGAGCGTCCTTCTGATTGGAATGATGTCATCATCTGTTTATGATGCAAAATAATCAAACCCACATGAGATAATGATGTCATAATAATGAATATATAATCAGAACAGCCATGTTTTATACAGCAGCAGCGTTTCAGAACCCTCAGCAGAACCAACTGCAACAAACCAAGAGCTCTTCATTTATTTATTCAACCAGATTAAAGTGAGCCGCACGGCGACTGACCCCGCCCTGATGATGACCCCGCCCTGATGATGACCCCGCCCTGATGATGACCACATCAACCCATTCATTCATAAAGGAACCTCACTGAACACAGGATGCTTAATCAGGGTTGCTTTACTGATTATTCGTTTTATATTCGTTTGTACTCCCGCAGAATGTAGAATTTCTTAATGTTTACATTTATATACATAATTAATGAGATTATTATTGTATATATTAATGTAGAGTGAGTGTGAGTCCAACAGTCCAACATTAATCAATGTGCTCATCAGAATGCCATCCCTGAATCGAGTCTGCCCTCTCGTGGCAGAAAGTATAAATACAGTGAACAGATTGGATGTTAAATGTGAAATGATTGTTTTTGTGTCTAATGTGCTGAGGTCAGAGTGAGGGGTGAGCTGATGATGCACTCCGCCTCGAGCACCGGACGTCCTCGTAAAGACGTTCTGTATGGTGAGGACAGCTGAGACAGCCGAGTCTCTCAGTCATGAGAAATAATTTCCTCTGGCTCTGAACATGATGTAAAGTGTCGTTGATCTCAAGGTCAGCATCTGAAACGATGCCCTCAGACTCCCTCACCCTGTCCTGTCCTGTCCTGTCCTGTCCTGTCCTGTCATCACACTTCCTTTAACGTCCGGATTATTGAACTAAAGTTCTCTAACCTGCAGGAGAGCTTCAGTCACTCCTCTCAGCTTTGCTCACTTTGTAAACTTTGGTTTATTTGATCCTCAGCAGCTTCCTGATTTTCCTGACTTATACTTTATTATTATTATTATTATTATTGTTATTATTGTTGTTGTTGTTGTTGCTGTTGTGGTTGTTGAGGGTGGTGGTGGTGGTGGTGAGGTTGGCGGTGGTGGTGGTGGTGGTGGTGGTGTTTGTGGTAACAGGCCCCCTAATGTCTGGTTTGTTGATGGTGCTGCTGGTTCTGATTGGTCAGTTTGGTTTTCTGTTTTCTGAGTTGTTTTTTAGCATTAATTTATTTTTCTTTGCAGTCAGAGGTTAAATCATAATTACAAACATTATCTTTGACAAATCTTTACACTTTTTTAAGAACGTGAGTGTGAACTTAATAATCACTGTAGATTATCCTGGTGAAGAAGCTGGTTTATCCACCAGAGGGCGATAGATTATCATGAATCTTTTTACCAGCAGACGAACAGAACACTACAGTTTTATAAAGTGTAATTAAACCTGATTATTTAATTCGTTTAACAAAGAAAGGATTTCAGAATCACGATGATGAATTTATTTCTTTTTGTTAAATATAAACTAATCTACAAACTGATGCCCTAACTCATTTAATAACCCGGGGGGGGGGGGGGGGTACGTTTTAATAGTGTAATGGTTCTGTAGGTGACATGTTTAAGTGTAATTATAAATCATTTACAGAATGAAATAACTGTGTGTATTTTTAATGAATGAATGAGGTTTTATTAATTAAATGCATTAATTACTTTAGTGGTAGTAGTTGGTAATTTACTGTAAATCAGTGAGAGTGGTCTGTGGAAGCTGAATGCTGAGTGTGCAGTTCCTGAACCCTGGTCCTGGTGGCAGGTCGGAGTTTTCAAGGTGTAATATTTAAGAGGCTCAGAGGCTTATTGTATGTGGGTCAATACCAAGGAGGAACTGAACCCCCCCCCCCTCTCTGTCTCCCCCCCCCCCCCTCTCTCTCGGCGTCTGGTGGTGGTTTCAGTGAAGAAGCTGAGAGATGATGAGTTGAATCTCATGTGAGCTCTGTAACAGCAGGTTCATCTGGACTGATGCTGGTTTCTGTGAGACATGTGATGAAGCTGAGATGTTGATGATTAGTTAGAGTACTAGTTAAGCGCTCGGTCAGCAGTTCTGCAGCCAGGTGAACAGTCGTCCGGGTTACTGAACTCAGGCTGCTCGTCTTCAGTAATTAAACGAGCTCAGAGACTTCACCTGCATTTAACTGACGCACACGATGAGGACGGAACCCGGGGGACCGCTCTGAAGAGTGCCCTCTCGTTAGTTTTAATTATTCCCAACATGCACTGCTGCTAATTCAATTCAACTGTTTTGGCAAAGCAGGAGCCCAATTACTGCTCCGTCACAGCCAAGAGAACCCAGTGCAGCTGACCGAGGAACTGCGTTCACAAGGTTCACCAAAATTCACACGCCGGTTACAGAATTACAATAAAAATAATAATAATAATAATAATAATAATAATAATAATAATAATATTAATAATAATAAGACTTAACCTCTGAATCACCTCCCTGTGAATGGTACTGATCCATCCAAAATAGTGTATTCCACATTAACACACAGAACACACAGAACACACATTAACACACAGAACACACATTAACACACAGAACACACATTAACACACACATTAACACACACATTAACACACAGAACACACATTAACACACACATTAACACACAGAACACACATTAACACACACATTGACACACAGAACACACATTAACACACACATTAACACACATTAACACACACATTAACACACACATTAACACACAGAACACATTTTAATCTTGATTCTTCTTTATTTATTAAATTTAATTTGTATCTCTGATGAAGCTGGGGATGAAATTCATTAATGTTTTCTGATGTTTCTGTTTGTTTCATCATGTGTACCGCAACCTCTCCTCCAAAAGATTTTGTCACACACACACACACACACACACACCTGTTCTTTTCTTATGTAATGATGTTTCAGGATGAAGTTTGAGATGTGTTGGGGACATCTGAACTTTCTAAAGTGATCTGAGTTTCATCAAACGATGTAAACGATGCTCCGGTGTTCTGTGTGTTTGATGTTCACTCATTAACTCATTAACTTTATAAAAAACTGAAACTCTTGTTTGAGCTTTAAGTGACACCCTGCACACCAACCCCAAATATGAGTACATGTAATGAAGTTTGTTGATTATAATGAAGTGTTCATTCTGGAGTCTGATGGTTTATAGTGAGTGTAGTAATTAATAATTCAGTCTGTATATGAGCCTCGTTTAATAAGAACAGTAATCACCTCCTGATGAGGGACCATGTGAAGTGTACATACAGCCTTCATCAGACTGCAATCCTCTTACTCTCCGTCTCACCAAAGATGGATTAGACCCGGGACTCAGCGTGACGTCACATCCAGGGGTCACTTTCAGAAGACTCGGACGGGACGCCCGGGACACCTCGGGGCTGTGATTCTCAGGAAGGAAAAACTCTTTTTAAAGACCTTTCTGAATGAGAAGATGCAGGTCCACCAGCAATTACACAGAGGTCAGCATCATGGAAGGCAGTTGCACCAAAATCAAAGTAACATCCAGGATTTTCTAAAATAAAGTTGTTGATGGAGCGCAGGCCTCAGATCAGACGTGAGGAGATGCTGCAGCTGTTTTTGGCAGAAGGTAAGCGGAGTTTCTGTTACTAACAGCAGAAGCTCTCCTGGGTGCTGAAGTTGTTTCTCAGGGTCCTTTCTGCCTCTGCAGTCACTCTGAAGGCGGCTGGAGAGAAGAGCGTGGTGCAGCTTCACACTTCAGATTTCAAACCTGAATTAAACTCTAAAACATTATAAAAAAAAGAGTCTCTGACCTATCCCTGCACTTTACTGCACTGTCTGAACTGAACTGCTGAAGCCCTTTAAAGGTAAGTGTGAAATCATCACTTCATTCAAACTGTAATTATTTCATTCGGTTTTGCAGAAAAATAATAAAACATCATGATAAATCATTATAAGAATAAATGTTAAATTTCATGAAGAATAATCAGGTGACTATGTTTTCAGGAAAGTTTTAAACCATCATGTAAAACCTACTGACCTTCATCCATACAAAAGGAGGACCATGCAACATTTCCCTCTCCATGTTGGAGGTGCACTGTTGGAGATTTACAGATCCCTTTGTTCCTCCATCATCAAAAGCACGCGCAGCTCCACCATACGGCCGTATAGCTTGACGTTATGGATGATGGTTACGGTTTTGACGTTTCCCTGGTGCACGCAATGCCTCATTTTTAAAGTCGGGGTCATTGGCCCATGGAACTGTGACCAGGTCTTCTCCAAAACGTTACCTGCCGTGGCATCGAAGTTGGCGATTGATCGAATAAACAGGGATTTAAACTTGGACCTGGGATGTACGATGGACTTTGTGGTTCTGCAGGAGCCGTGTGAAACTGCAAAAGCGCTGACGACCTTCGTTTATTATGAGAAAGAGGCCAGCGCTTTCGTCGGGCCGGCAAACCCGGGATACTGCAACGCGGCCACCCTTCTCGGCAAAAACTGGGATAAAGCGATTTTCTCATGGGCGTGCATCAACTACGAACTGGACCGCACAGAGAGCTACCCCACCTTCGCTCGTACCTTACCGTCTCCCACACGAGTGCTCTACACCGTCCTGAAGTATTTCAGCTGGGCCAACATCGCCATCGTGTCCTCCAATGAAGACATATGGGTGGACACGGCGGGCAAAGTGGCCAGCTCCCTCAGGAGTCAGGGACTTCCCATTGGGATCATCACATCCATAGGAAATAATGACACCGAGCTGGAGAACACACTCAGGAACATCCAGAACGCAGGAGAAATTAAAGGTGAATCATGATGTCATGAGGGTTTATTATGATCTCACTGTGAGCACCGCAGGTCCACTGGATTCAGGACAAGCCTCGTTTTTATTCCTTATGATTTGAGTTCTGTAATTGAGAGAGAGAGAGAGAGAGAGACATCGAAAGAGAGTGAGAGAGAGAGAGAGAGAGAGAGAGAGACATCGAAAGAGAGTGAGAGAGAGAGAGAGAGAGAGAGAGAGGGGGAGAGAGAGAGAGCTTATATAGATCTGAAAGTGTTGATGTCGTTATGGAAACCAAATCCACTTTATTTAACGAATCAGCTTCTCTCTTAAAATGTGATGCTTTATCATAATTACAGTTCTGTTAGATTTATTAATTAGATTTTTATAATATAAGTTTTAATAACAGTAATTAAACTAATACAAATACAGAATGCATTAAGAGTGGATTTCATGAGCGAGTGTGTACAGATCAGCTGATCCATAAGAGAACACACCGTCATTAATTAGAGGAAAGAACATGTCAGATATAATGTTGGCTTGTGTTGTTGATTCTGCCACTTGGTGACTAAAATGTGGGCGTGGCATCATGGAACTGAAGATCCAAGAACTTGGTCATGGTAATTAGGAAAAATGACCCGTGATTCCAAGTTCCAGCAGTGAGGTCAGATCTGAAAGACATGGAACCTTTTTGGAGAGATCTAAGAGCCTTCAGGTTCATCATTCTAATGTAGGAACTTCATTATTGGTTCCAGGAACCACTGAGTTTAGTAAGTTCAAGTTCAAGTCATTTATTTATAGTGTTTTTTACAATCGTACGTCGACACAAAGTGTTATTAACCTTTAAACCCCAAAGAGCAAGACCAAGAGACAGCGGCAAGACAAAACCTCCCTGTTATGTTAAAATTTTAAGAAAGAAACCTTGTGAGGACCGAGGCTCAGTGGGGGACTCATCCTCCTTGAGCGGAGGGGGGGGGGTGATCATGTGACCTGTATTTAAGCTTTTAAAGTTGATTAAGTGGAAGGTGTTCATGTTTCCTGGAGTTCTGTGTGGAATCAGATCAGCAAAAAATCCTGCTTAGAACCTGAGCTCCAAATATGGGCATCAAAACCATGTGACCACCATGTGACATCAGCGGTTTACTCACAACCTCAACGCCAGCGAGACACCAATCAACACTTCATAACATTACATGTTCTGTAATAAGTGAAGATGATGATGATGATGTTGGTGATGATGATGGTGATGATGATGATGATGGTGATGATGTTGATGATGGTGATGATGTTGGTGATGATGATGATGATGATGATGATGATGATGTTGGTGATGATGATGATGATGATGATGATGATGTTGGTGATGATGATGATGATGATGATGGTGATGATGATGATGATGGTGATGATGATGATGATGATGATGATGATGATGATGATGATGATGGTGATGATGATGATGTTGGTGATGATGATGATGGTGGTGATGGTGATGATGATGATGATGGTGATGATGATGATGTTGGTGATGATGATGGTGATGATGATGATGGTGATGATGATGATGTTGGTGATGATGATGATGGTGGTGATGGTGATGATGATGATGATGGTGATGATGATGATGTTGGTGATGATGATGGTGATGATGATGATGGTGATGATGATGATGTTGGTGATGATGATGATGGTGATGATGATGATGATGATGATGATGATGTTGGTGATGATGATGATGGTGATGATGATGATGATGATGATGATGTTGGTGATGATGATGTTGGTGATGATGGTGATGATGATGATGTTGGTGATGATGATGGTGATGATGATGATGATGATGATGATGATGATGTTGGTGATGATGATGATGTTGGTGATGATGATGGTGATGATGATGATGTTGGTGATGATGATGATGTTGGTGATGATGATGGTGATGATGATGGTGATGATGGTGATGATGATGTTGGTGATGGTGATGATGATGATGATGATGTTGGTGATGATGATGATGATGATGATGATGATGTTGGTGATGATGATGTTGTTGATGATGGTGATGATGGTGATGATGATGATGATGATGATGATGTTGGTGATGATGATGATGATGTTGGTGATGATGTTGGTGATGATGATGATGATGTTGGTGATGATGATGATGATGTTGGTGATGATGTTGGTGATGATGATGATGATGATGATGATGATGGTGATGATGATGTTGGTGATGATGATGTTGTTGATGATGGTGATGATGGTGATGATGATGATGATGATGATGATGTTGGTGATGATGATGATGATGTTGGTGATGATGTTGGTGATGGTGATGATGATGTTGGTGATGATGATGATGATGTTGGTGATGATGTTGGTGATGATGATGATGATGATGATGATGATGGTGATGATGATGTTGGTGATGATGATGATGATGTTGGTGATGATGTTGGTGATGATGATGATGATGTTGGTGATGATGATGATGATGATGATGATGGTGATGGTGATGATGATGATGATGATGTTGGTGATGATGATGTTGGTGATGATGGTGATGATGATGATGTTGGTGATGATGATGGTGATGATGATGATGATGATGATGATGATGATGATGATGTTGGTGATGATGATGATGTTGGTGATGATGATGGTGATGATGATGATGTTGGTGATGATGATGATGTTGGTGATGATGATGGTGATGATGATGGTGATGATGATGTTGGTGATGGTGATGATGATGATGATGATGTTGGTGATGATGATGATGATGATGATGATGATGATGTTGGTGATGATGATGATGATGATGTTGGTGATGATGTTGGTGATGATGATGATGATGTTGGTGATGATGGTGATGATGATGTTGGTGATGATGATGATGATGTTGGTGATGATGTTGGTGATGATGATGATGATGATGATGATGGTGATGATGATGTTGGTGATGATGATGATGATGTTGGTGATGATGTTGGTGATGATGATGATGATGTTGGTGATGATGATGATGATGATGGTGATGGTGATGATGATGTTGGTGATGATGATGATGATGTTGGTGATGATGTTGGTGATGATGATGATGATGTTGGTGATGATGATGATGATGTTGGTGATGATGATGATGATGATGATGTTGGTGATGATGATGATGATGTTGGTGATGATGATGATGATGATGATGTTGGTGATGATGATGATGATGTTGGTGATGATGATGATGATGATGATGATGTTGGTGATGATGATGATGATGTTGGTGATGATGTTGGTGATGATGATGATGATGTTGGTGATGATGGTGATGATGATGTTGGTGATGATGATGTTGGTGATGATGATGTTGGTGATGATGATGATGATGTTGGTGATGATGTTGGTGATGATGGTGATGATGATGTTGGTGATGATGATGATGATGTTGGTGATGATGATGTTGGTGATGATGATGATGATGTTGGTGATGATGTTGGTGATGATGGTGATGATGATGTTGGTGATGATGATGATGATGTTGGTGATGATGTTGGTGATGATGATGATGATGATGGTGATGATGATGTTGGTGATGATGATGATGTTGGTGATGATGTTGATGATGTTGATGATGATGGTGATGATGATGTTGGTGATGATGATGATGATGATGATGGTGATGATGATGTTGGTGATGATGATGATGATGTTGGTGATGATGTTGGTGATGATGATGATGATGTTGGTGATGGTGATGATGGTGATGATGATGTTGGTGATGATGATGATGATGATGATGATGGTGATGATGATGATGATGTTGGTGATGATGTTGGTGATGATGATGATGATGTTGGTGATGGTGATGATGGTGATGATGATGTTGGTGATGATGATGATGATGATGATGATGGTGATGATGTTGGTGATGATGATGTTGGTGATGATGATGATGATGTTGGTGATGATGTTGATGATGTTGATGATGATGGTGATGATGATGTTGGTGATGATGATGATGATGATGTTGGTGATGATGTTGGTGATGATGTTGGTGATGATGTTGGTGATGATGTTGATGATGATGGTGATGATGATGTTGGTGATGATGATGATGATGTTGGTGATGATGTTGGTGATGATGATGATGATGATGATGATGATGTAACGTGTCGTTCTCTGTGTACCTCAGTCATCATCATGTGCATGCACTCTGTTCTGATTGGAGGAACTCAACAGATGAACTTCCTGCTGAAGGCCTACGACATGGGCTTAGCGAGCGGCCGCTACGTCTTCATCCCGTACGACACTCTGCTCTACAGTCTTCCCTACAATGACACCTCCTACTTCTCCATGTTTAATAACAGCAAGCTGCGGAAAGCCTATGACGCCGTGCTCACCATCACCGTGGCGTCCGAGCTGATGTCCTTCAACCAGGCCTTCAACACGGCCAGGCAGCAGCAGGAGCTCTTAGTGTTCCAGGATGCTCTGCAGGTGAGAGCCGCCGCTCTGTACGTACCGCCCACTGCAAAAAAAAACCAAAAAACTTTACTCTAATTCACCATAAGTAAATCTTATGGTGGAACCATGACAGGATCAGCTTTAATTATAAGTTCCATTCATCAATTATCTTCTGCTTTATCCTCTATTAGGGTCGCGGGGGGGGGTTCCCCATGCCCATCCAGGGGAGAACGTTTCGGCCGCTGGGCAGATACACCCAGGACAGGGTGCCAATCTATCACTGGGCACACACCCACTCACACACACACTCTATATGGGGCAATTTGGAGAATTAATTTAACCTTGATCCATGTTTTTGGACTGTGGGAGGAAACCGGAGAACCCAGAGGAAACCCACACAGACACAAAGAGAACATGGAAACTCCACCTAGATTGAGATTCGAAATGGGAATCCCCAGCGCTGAGAGGAGAACATGCAAAACCACTAAGATACGGTGCCGCCCTCAATTATAAGTTATTAGGGGTGTCTTCAACTAAGGATTTTCGTCGTCGAATCTGATTCGTCAGATTTTCCCTATAGTCGACTGATAGTCGAATCAGTTAAAATTTCACCACGAGATGGCGCTATAAGCGTGGTTTTTAAAAAATATTTTTTAAAATATTTTACTTGTTTTTCTAGAGCACCGTAAATGGGATCCCCGTTCTGGACTTTTTTTCAAAAAAAATATTAACAGAAATTAGGATGATTTTATTTGACAAAAGGCTATATATATAACGAAAACAAAGACATTTCATGTAAAAACTAATGCTTAGCAGCAGCCATGGGCGCCCCCATGTGGTCAAAATGGTACATTCGACTATGAGGTTCATGGTCAACTACGGTTCTCCGAATCAAATCGTCGAATCAGCGAATATTGCAGCTCACCCCTAGAAGTTATAAAATAATTTTTAGTTTATATCTGTACAGAGACATTTTTGTACAGTTTCTTCTCTTTTTGCATCTTGTAAATAAATAAATATATATATATATATTTTTTTTTTTTTTTTTTTTTTTTTTTTTGCATAACTATTCTGTAAATCCAATATTTTGACGTTCTGTGGA
The DNA here is from genome assembly GCA_019802505.1 of Corydoras sp. C115. Taxonomy (NCBI): domain Eukaryota; kingdom Metazoa; phylum Chordata; class Actinopteri; order Siluriformes; family Callichthyidae; genus Corydoras; species Corydoras sp. C115. The sequence continues at coordinate 109,266 of JAFMOC010000448.1, forward strand.
GATGTGAGTAAAGATCCTCACTGCAGGCTGCACCGTGTGTAACTGCACCATGTGACTAATTAACCTGATTTGATTAAAGAACGTTAATTGTAATAACTAAATGAAAGTAAACAAACCTCTTTATAATGAGACTTTATTTTTCCTCTTGACCTCTGAATTTTAGGTGTCACCTCTTTTTGGGACAATCTACAACAGTCTGTACCTTCTGGCCCAGGCCATGCACAATGCCCGCAGAGCGGGCCGCTGGCTCTCGGGAAGCGACCTGGCCTTTTTCACCCGGAACCTGACGTTCTCCGGCTTCAATCAGAACATCCAGACGGACGCTCAGGGGGAGGGACAGACCAGCTATGTCATCCTGGACTCTGATGGGTGGGGAACCGACCTGTACCTCTGCTATTTGGTGGACCTGGGCTCCGACTTTGTCCGCTATGCCGGCAGGTCCGTGCACTTTCCCGCAGGTTCCCCCCCCTCTGCGGACTCCAGCTGCTGGTTCAACTCCCAGAACATCTGCACAGGAGGTACGCCGTGTTCTAACGTTAGTGTAGCTCACCTCAGCTCATCAGAGTTGTGTGTGTGTGTGTGTGTGTGTGTGTGTGTGTTATTTTATTGTGTGTTTGTAGTGATCAGGACGTCTTACAGTGCTTACCTTCATCAAATGTTCTGATATTTCTGTAAATAAAATAGAAAGGTAAATATTGCAGGTAAATAAACTCTCTCTTTATATAACATCAGATCAGAACAGAGCGAGGATGTGGAATTCTGGGTTTAAAGGTCCAGTGGACGTCTCAAACTGACCGACAGACTTAACGAGACTGACAGTGATGTTGGTGATTAATTAAAGTCGTTTGTGTTGCAGGTGTGGATGTGATCTATGTCATCATCGTGTTCTCCGTCATCTTCACTCTGATCATTGGCTGCATGGCCATCGCTCTGTTCATACGGTCAGACACTCATACAGATACCCCTCACTCACCCCCTCATACAGATACCCCTCATACACACTCATACACACTCATACAGATACCCCTCACTCACCCCCTCACTCACCCCCTCATACACACTCATACACACTCATACAGATACCCCTCACTCACCCCCTCACTCACCCCCTCACTCACCCCCTCATACAGATACCCCTCACTCACCCCCTCACTCACCCCCTCACTCACCCCCTCATACAGATACCCCTCACTCACCCCCTCACTCACCCCCTCATACACACTCATACACACTCATACAGATACCCCTCACTCACCCCCTCACTCACCCCCTCATACACACTCATACACACTCATACAGATCCCCCTCACTCACCCCCTCATACACACACTTATACACACTGATACACACACTCATACACACTGATACACACACTCATACACACTGATACACACACTCATACACACTGATACACACACTCATACACACACTCATACACACTGATACACACACTCATACACACTGATACACACACTCATACACACTCATACACACTGATACACACTGATACACACACTCATACACACACTCATACACACTGATACACACACTCATACACACTGATACACACACTCATACACACACTCATACACACTGATACACACACTCATACACACTGATACACACACTCATACACACTGATACACACACTCATACACACTGATACACACTGATACACACACTCATACACACACTCATACACACTGATACACACACTCATACACACTGATACACACACTCATACACACACTCATACACACACTCATACACACTGATACACACACTCATACACACTGATACACACACTCATACACACACTCATACACACTGATACACACACTCATACACACTGATACACACACTCATACACACTGATACACACACTCATACACACTGATACACACACTCATACACACTGATACACACTGATACACACACTCATACACACACTCATACACACTGATACACACACTAATACACACTGATACACACACTCATACACACACTCATACACACACTCATACACACTGATACACACACTCATACACACACTCATACACACACTCATACACACTGATACACACACTCATACACACACTCATACACACTGATACACACACTCATACACACTCATACACACTCATACACACTGATACACACACTCATACACACTCATACACACACTCATACAGACGCCGTGTACACAAATACCCCTCACTCACCCCCTCACACACACTGATACACACACTGATACACACTGATACACACTGATACACACCCTGGTCCTTGTTGGTACGGTTCAATCTTATGATGCAGTGAATCTGTGTGTAACTCCGTACAGCAGCATCGTGCTTTGTGGGGACGTGGTGTGTACCATCACATTCACTCTGATCGATTCTGATCGATTCGGTTTGTTTGATTCTTTTTGATTCTTTTTGATTCCTTTTGATTCTGTTTGATTCTTTTTGATTCTGTTTGATGCTGTTTGATTCTTTTAGATTTTGTTTGATTCTGTTTGATTCTTTTTGATTCTGTTTGATTCTGTTTGATTCTTTTTGATTCTGTTTGATTCTGTTTGATTCTTTTTGATTCTGTTTGATTCTCAGGAGGCGAATCCAACAGCTCCAGCTTATAAAAGGACCAAATCGCATCCTGCTCACTCTAGAAGACCTCAGCTTCATTAATCCACAATTAAGCAAACGGGTAAATGTGTCTTTTTGATCTGTACGTTAATAACGTTGATGTTTTTGATGTGCACGCCTCCATCCGTTCATAACCCTGTCTGTCCTTCATCTCAGAAGATCACGCTGGAGGACCTGAGTGAATCCAAAAGTGTGGCTGATGAGAAAAGCACCAAGTCCGTGGATCGCTCGCACTCTGTCCACAGTCTGGCCACGGCAACACACGAGACGTCCAACGTGGCCGTCTATGAGGTCGTACATACAGATCTAGGGATTGTTCATATACTTTAAAAGGAATCCAGGACATCTCTCACGTTCAGGGATGCTCTGTACATCCACCATCATCTGATTCTCAAAATCACAAACACATTTAAGCAAAAGATCTGTTTGATTGTCCATTAAATAATGTTTTTAAAATGGCTTTCAATGATAAGTGGACCTTTCACGCCTCGATCCAATCAGTGTCTCTAATGTTCAAAGGCCTTTCCATCAGAAACATGAATGACTTGGTCCAAATCGATGATTCCCTTTAATCAAACAGAACGCCCTCATGTCTTCATCCCCGTCTGCTCTGAAATTGCTCCGTCACCCCGTGAAGTCTCACAGAGGGGTGTCCCGCTTCAGTGACATCGAACCTTAATGAAAGCCATTAACTGATCCAACCTGAGCAGAACATCATCTCAGACATGAAGCAGGTCTCTGATTGATCTGCTGATCCGGCAGCACATCAAAATCAACTCATTAGTCCTTCCTTCGTTATTGAGACTGTTTCATCTTCACTGCGTTTGGAATTTAATTAACGTATAAAGTTGATCTTCTCATTTACAGGGAGACTGGGTTTGGCTGAAGAAATTTGAGAAGGGTCAATTCAAAGAAGTCAAACAGAGCTCCACCAAAATCTTTACAAAGGTAGGTGGAGGAGGCTTTAACCTCGTTATGGCTAATGACTCTGATGAGCTCACACTGTTCTCCTGGATTTCTGCAGATGAAGGATCTCAGGAACGAGAACGTTAACCCGTTTCTGGGGTTTTTCTGCGACTGTGAGATGTTCGCTGTGGTCACTGAGCACTGCTCGCGGGGAAGCCTGCAGGATCTGCTGCGCAACGACGACGTCAAGCTGGACTGGATGTTCAAGTCCTCTCTGCTTCTGGACCTCATCAAGGTTCATCTCAGCATCTCATAGATAATTACGAGATATTATCTTGTAGATAAATGTGGTTCATGGTTTTAATGATGTTTTTTGTGAAAACATTACTTCATATCAGGGAATGAAATATCTTCACCACCGGGAGTTTCCTCACGGGAGATTAAAGTCTCGCAACTGCGTGGTGGACGGACGATTTGTCCTTAAGATCACCGATTACGGATTCAATGAGCTCCTCGAGTCTCAGAAAGCTTTAAAAGAGGAGCACAAGCCAGAAGGTTTGAACCTGCTTCTGCTGGATTTGGTTTTCTTTTCAGGACTGTGATGTTCCATCCAGGTTTGTATCTCCACTCAGTGCAGCTCCTTTTTCCTCAGATCTCTTCTGGACGGCTCCTGAACTTCTTAGAGATCTGGAGAACGCTCGAAAGGGAACCTGTAAAGGTGATGTGTATAGCTTTGCGATCATACTGCAGGAGGTGGTTGTTCGTGGAGCTCCGTACTGCATGCTGGGACTGACTCCAGAAGGTTCGTCATAATTATACATCCACCTTAAAATGCTTTACTCCATACTGATGAGAAGCACAGCGCAGAGCAGGGATAGACCCCATAACAGGTCACACTACATACAGCGAGGATCAATTCATTCTCTGCAGCTCACTGGACTTCAAAGTAAATTTCAGGACCTTCTTGCTTTGATGATGGAACTGTCCAGCGAGCTACAGCACCATCCAGACTGATCATCAGCAGTCTCTGAATCAGCTCCTCTGTGAGCAGATGTATGAATATAACTGATTTTAATGTGCCTTGAACAATATACCAACACAGACCCAACACCAAGCCTCAAAAGAGAAGATGCTGTGTTGGGCCAAATTATTTATAAGTTCTGTTTGTGGGCGTGGCCATTATTATGATTGATGGTTGAATACCACACTCGCCTCGTCATCCTGATCTGTAAATTGGGTCATTTTGGGTCATTTATTAGACGCTTTTACCCAAAGCGACTTACAAGGTGAACACAGGGTTCATCACAACATCCCTGGAGCAATGAGGGTTCAAGGTCTTGCTCAAGGACCACCACTGGTAAATTCAGTGAACCTGGGATTTGAACCCCCAACCTTCAGATTGATAGCCCAACACCCTGACCACTGAGCTAACCCGCCGTAACCGCAACCGTAAATGAAAACCTGGTGGTGATGTCATCAGACCAGAGTCTGGTCACTAGTGGAGATGAGATGGGTGGACCTCCAAACCCAAAAACCCAAATATCTCCACTGCTGATCTCCCTGTGCTGGACGTTCTTATTCAGGTTGTGACACTAAGCTGCAGGTTCTGATCTGGTCGCTCTCACCTACAGCTCATTCAGAGTAATGATCACAGTGATTAGTTATTGCCACCTGAACAGCGATGCTATTCCCACCTGTCTGAACTCTGCAGAGATCATCAGGAAGGTGAAGAAGCCGCCCCCCATGTGCAGACCCACGGTCGCTCCAGACCAGGCTCCACTGGAGTGCATTCAGCTGATGAAGCAGTGCTGGAGTGAGCAGCCTGACCGCAGACCCGCCTTCGATGAAATATTTGATCAGGTGAGGGTTCCACACACGTCTGCTGTGGAACTTTAGGTTTACAGTTAAGGAGAACTTACAAAACCTCCAGACCAAATGTCCCACAGACCACACACTGCATTAGTACTTACCTCAGATGATCATGTGACCTCTACAACGTTACCGTAGCTCAGGTGGCGCATTTAAAATGAACTGGTTCTCGGGTTCTGCAGAAGTTTTTTTTTTGGTTAATCTGTTTAAAACTCTTCTCACAGTTCAAGCTTATAAACAAGGGCAAGAAGACCAACATCATAGACTCCATGCTGCGCATGCTGGAGCAGTACTCCTCCAACCTGGAGGATTTAATCAGAGAGAGAACCGAGGAGCTGGAGATCGAAAAGCAACGGACAGAGAAGCTCCTGACCGAGATGCTGCCTCAGTGAGAACACAGCACACGTTCATCTCACTTATGTCACTGATGTGGGCGGCACGGTGGCTTAGTGGTTGGTATGTTCTCCTCTCAGCGCTAGTGATTCCCGGTTCGAATCCCGATCTGGGTGGAGTTTGCATGTCCTCCCCGTGTCCGCGTGGGTTTCCTCCGGGTTCTCCGGTTTCCTCCTACAGTCCAAAAACATGGATCAAGGTCAATTGAATTCTCCAAAAATAAACGTTTGGGCCCAGTGCCCAAAACGTTCTCCCCTGGATGTGCATGACCCCCCCCCCCCCCCCCCCCCCCCCCCCCCCCCCCCCCCCCCCCCCCCCCCCCGCGCAACCCTGATAGAGGATACAGCATAAGATAATGGATGATGGATGTTCTGTTAAATGAATAAGCTGTGTTTTGAGATTCTCAGTCATGAACAACATGTCCTCAAAGGCACTGACGCTTCATTTAGCCGAATCGAACTCAAACGAGGAGAATTCAGATTAAACCAGAGTACCGTCTCTGCACCTGCAGAACCTCGCCGGAACTCAGAGTTTCATATACACACTATCTCACATGACGTCCATCTGAGCTGAGGGTTTAAACCCGTGTTTTTACAGATCTGTGGCCGAGGCGCTGAAGACGGGGGCGACGGTGGAGCCAGAATACTTCGACCAGGTCACAATCTACTTCAGCGACATAGTGGGTTTTACAACCATCTCCTCGCTCAGTGACCCCATCGAGGTTGTGGATCTGCTCAATGATCTGTACACACTGTTCGATGCTGTCTTGTGTAACCATGATGTGTACAAGGTAACATCCCCCCCCCGTCCATTAACATTATAATGAGTTTAAAGGTGTCACTCTAAAGCTCCTGCTGTGTTTGGGTGTGTTAGGTGGAGACCATTGGAGATGCCTACATGGTGGCCTCAGGCCTCCCGAAGAGGAATGGCAATAAGCATGCAGCTGAGATCGCCAACATGTCTCTGAACATCCTGAGTTCTGTAGGGAGCTTCAAAATGAGACACATGCCGGAGGTTCCGGTCCGGATCCGAATCGGGATCCACTCCGGTAGGTCTCCTCCGTTTCCTCGTCTCCCTACGTTCCAGTTTGATTAATGACCCGATCGTTTAGAAGAACCCTGCAAACAGAGCACCGCACATGAAGGTGGTTTTAATCTGCAAACTTAGTTTTATCTCCACATTGAGTTTTCTTCAGGTTTAAATCAGACTTCTGACATTTCTGAGAATTTGTAAACAATTTAAAACAATTAAATGAATGGATTGGGACTCAGAAGCTTCTCATATTTACCAAACTTATCATTTTTCATAATCATTTTAAAATTGTGGGTGGCACGGTGGCTTAGTGGTTGGCATGTTCTCCTCTCAGCGCTAGGTATTCCCGGTTCGAATCCCCATCTGGGTGGAGTTTGCATGTTCTCCCCATGTCTGCGTGGGTTTCCTCCGGGTTCTCCGGTTTTCTCCCACAGTCCAAAAACATGGATCAAGTCAATTGAGTTCTCCAAATTGCCCCATATAGAGTGTGTGTGAGTGAGTGTGTGTCCAGTGATAGATTGGTGTCCTGTCCTGGGTCTATCTGCCCAGCGCCCGAAACGTTGTCTCCTGGATTGGCATGGGGAACCCCCCACCCCCAATGCAATGTTCTGTATTATTTAATGACATTATTGATCGTTATTATCAAAGTTATCACGTTTCTAACGGTTTGATGTGGGTTTGTTGTGTTAGTTCGTGGTCCTCACGCCTCCTGTGCTGATGTTGTTGTTGTTGTTGTTGTTGTGTAGGGTCATGTGTTGCGGGGGTCGTGGGTCTAACGATGCCCAGATACTGCCTTTTTGGTGACACGGTCAACACCGCCTCTCGTATGGAATCTACGGGACTGCGTGAGTTCTCTGCTCTTTAACGAATGCAGCTGTAAAGTGGGTGGTGTGGGGGCTCCTGTCTGACCGTCTGTCTGACCGTCTGACCGTCTGTCTGTCTGACCGTCTGTCTGTCCTGCAGCTTATAGAATTCATGTGAACATGAGCACCGTGAAGATTCTGCGCTCATTAAACGAGGGCTACCAGATCGAGGTCCGCGGGAAGACCGAGCTGAAGGTACCCACGCCGATGTCACTGAGCACCAATAATGACATCACATCATATCAGCCAATCCAAACTGCTGAAGGGTCGGCGTGGCACTGTGACACAGACTCAGGGTCTCTGAGTCACTCTGAGTCAGAACTCTGAACTCTGAGTCACTCACACTGTGACTCAGGGTTTCTGTTCTCAGGCAGAACATCTAAACGCTGCCTGAGGTTCTGTGGTTACAGATCTCAACCTGTCTGCTGAACTTCAGAAATACAAATGTTCTAGCTCTACATTTAGTACCTGTCCACCACCTCCATCACCACCACCACCACCACCTCCATCTCCATCTACACCACCACCACCACCTCCATCTCCATCTACACCACCACCACCACCTCCATCTCCACCTCCACCATCACCACCACCTCCATCTCCATCTCCACCTCCACCACCACCACCACCTCCATCTCCACCTCCACCACCACCTCCATCTCCATCTACACCACCTCCACCACCACCTCCATCTCCACCTCCACCTCCACATCAACACTGACCCCCCCCCTTCTAAATGGACTGTGACCTGTTTGTGATGATTTCAGGGTAAAGGTGTGGAGGAAACATACTGGCTTGTTGGGAGATCTAACTTCCTGAAGCCTCTTCCGAAGCCTCCTGAGATCAAATCCGGGTGATTATTATTGATTATTTATTTATGGATTATTTCTCACAGAACAGATCTGATGCTCTGCATTAATTTCACCTTTAATGGCTGTGAGAACACGGCACGGTCCATCCTCCGTGTGTAAGTCGATCTGATCATGTGACCTGAATGAGGCGAATAAATGTGAACGGAACATCAGAACGAACAGAGTGATGGAACGTGTGATGTCCAGAGCAGGTTGACCCTGGCTTTTCTTCATGCTCCAAAATGAGGGTGTGGTTTCTTTTGCACCAGGGAAAACCACGGCTTGACCCCAGAAGAGGTCGCCGAGTACAAGAAAAAGAAAGCGGAGAAAAAAGCATAAAGCAAGGAGGTAGAACCCTGCATGCTGTGGCAACCGACTCTGTGATCCTCTCTGTGATCCGCTCTGTGATCCGCTCTGTGATCCGCTCTGTGATCCGCTCTGTGATCGGCTCTGTGATTGGTTGTGTGATTGGCTGTGTGATTGGCTGTGTGATTGGCTGTGTGATTGGCTGTGTGATCGGCTGTGTGATTGGCTGTGTGATCGGCTGTGTGATTGGCTGTGTGATCGGCTGTGTGATTGGCTCTGTGATTGGCTGTGTGATTGGCTCTGTGATTGGCTGTGTGATTGGCTGTGTGATTGGCTCTGTGATCGGCTCTGTGATCGGCTCTGTGATCGGCTCTGTGATTCGCTCTGTGATCGGCTCTGTGATTGGTTGTGTGATTGGCTGTATGATCGACTCTGTGATCAGCTCTGTGATCGGCTCTGTGATCAGCTTTGTGATTGGCTGTGTGATTGGCTCTGTGATCGGCTGTGTGATTGGCTGTGTGATTGGTTCTGTTGTTGGCTGTGTGATTGGCTGTATGATCAGCTCTGTGATCGGCTCTGTGATTGGCTGTGTGATTGGCTCTGTAATTGGCTCTGTGATCAGCTCTGTAATTGGCTCTGTGATCAGCTCTGTGATTGGCTGTATGATCAGCTCTGTGATTGGCTGTGTGATGTTGTGCGGTGTCAGTGTGTAGTTGTGTTATATTTACTGCATGTCTTTGTATTGACCCTGCTGCTCTGATGGTCACTCTGCGTCTGTTTGATGTTTTCAGAGATAACTGGCAGGAAATGGTGACCGATGAGATCAAAGCCATTTTCCGAAAAGCTAACAGACAAGTGGACAAACCCAAAATCTGAACTGAAGAGTGAGATAAAGACATCAGCACGGCAACGACGATGATGAGACGTGTGTGTGTGTGTGTGTGTGTGTGTGTGTGTGTGTGTGTGTGTGTGCAGCTTACAGAGACTTGTTTAATAGGATTGAGGGCCGTCTGTCTGATCTGCTCCTGACCAGCGCAGCAGAACCAGCAGAGCTCTAATAAACTGATCAGAGAGAGAGAGAGTGCTTCTGCTCAGTCTGGACGGTGTACAGGTCATGTGTTTTAGCCACCGGGTGGCGCCATTCTCGTGTTCACTCAGGTCATTGTTCGCGGTCATATGATGCTGATTTGTGACATCACAGACTTTTTATTTTATATTTTTAATATATTTAATTAAAATGCTGGGACTTAAAGAATCAGACTGAACTAAAGTTAAACAGATCTGCTCCTGAATTAAAAGATCTCAATTTCAATAGAGAAAAAAAAAGAGATCAATCAAAAGATATTAAAACTTTAAAGAAATAAAATATGTATTATGTAGTTTTTTATAATCTACAGTTCAGTGTGAAACACAATGCTGAATCACTGATGAAAAGTCCCATTAGGAATAAAACTACACCTGTAGTGTTCATTACTCACCACCAGGTGGCACTCTCGTGCTGTCGTTCTAACACCGTCTAAAAGAAACGATCGGTTTTCTTTCTTTAATAATCTTTGTGTTTTGATGGATAAACAGTTTAATGTGATTGTTGTTGTAACATGTAGAACGTTCCCTCAGGGTTCTCAGGATTCGATCCTTCCTCAGAGTCGTTTTCCCTCAACTCGTTTTAAAAAGTCCAGTTTTATTTTATTGCAAGAAAATGTATTTAAAGCTAATTTAATAGACTATTACAACCTTTAACACAACAAACACAATGATTAACTAATATAAATAACTTATAATGATAGAAAATCATCCCAAAATAAATCATGGATTTGATTTGAGAGATTTAATCTCCTCACAGCGCTCACAGACTGAAGCACATGTCCTGAAATCCACTTTAGAAAGTGATGGGACCCTAAATTCAGAGAGAACGTCTCATTAATGAATGTGTGGCGTATAAAAAGAAAAAAAGATCACTTTTTAAATGTTCTTCTTATTTTTGGTCTGTGTTCGCAGCAGCGTGTGAGTCTGCAGTCCACTGTACTGTACAGAACCCTGTCCTTCTGTGAGGGGGACACGGTCGTCCTGACAAAATAAGAATGCAGCCTATTGTCTGAATCCACATTCCACTCAGGAGCGGGATAAGACCCAACAGGCCGCCCCCTCCATGTTCTGTACAGTAGAGATGATTGTAATTCAGATAATAGTTTTAGATAACCGTGTTTGTAATTTCAGAACACAAAGCTCATTTTAAGATTTTAAAACATTTTATTTTCAAAAGCCGGTGAACATGTAGAGGAGAACATGAAAGCCTTTAAATGGTTCAGAATAACATCAGTGCCGAGGACGAGGTTTGGAGGATCGTATTTAAAAAACATTTTCTGAAATCCTTTTTTCTTTAAACATTAAAGATAAGTTAAGGAACCCATATAGACCTCACATTAACGCTGGGGACGAGAGGAACACGCCTGTTCTAATAAATAACACCGTCCACCTGACCACCATCAACACTCAGCATACTTAATATAAGTACGGCGTCCCTCCTGACTGACCGGCCGCAGGTCTGAAGCAGCGGTTCCGTTGATGATGAGCCTCTGGATCAGATGCTATTTAATCTCTCGAATGGAATTCCTTTCTCAGGTGTAACATCAAAGCTAGAGTTAATTTCACACTCCTGCTCCTCTGGGTTTTAGGTTTGAGGTAAGAATCATAAAAAAAACACAGAATTCAAAAAAACACAGATTTCTTCCTGAATAAAAAAAAAAATTACAAAAGTTAAAATCACTAAACGACCCGCGGCCACGCCCTACAGCTCGTCTCTCATTTTGTCCCCTTTGGGTTTAACTAGTCTACCCATGAACAGGATGGAGCTGCTCTGGTTGTCCTTCACCACGTAGATGAACGGGTGGTCGGCGTAGAACAGCTTGGGGTTCCGGAGCTTCTCTGAGCTGAAGATGCTGGCGTCGAACGGGTTCCCCTCGGTGTCCCACTCCCAGGCGGACGCGTGGAACACGTTGGAGAGGTACAGGTCTTTTTTACCCGAGATGTTGGACAGATCCGCCTTGGACTTATCGACGGCCTCGGTCAAGCCCAGTTCTCCCAGATGTTTCTGTGAAGAAGCGTCATGCGGTCAGTAACATGCAGAACTGTGAGGTCAGCACTCTGAATAAAGCTCTGATGGTGTCTACCTGCAGGTCGTGACTGACTTCCACGCTGACTTTAGGCAGAGAAATGGCCACGGCTCGGTTCTCCATCTTGCTGAGCCAGGTCTTGAGCTGCTCGTGGGTCAGAAGCTTCTCCAGCCTCTCCAGAGGTTCCACGTGGTAGGGCATGATGAAAATCACACTGGACTTCTTGTGAGCCAGAGGCATTTCCAGAACGTACAGCCTGTTCTCCGTGTCCTCGTAGAAGTCGTACAGGCCTGTGAAGATGCAGGTAGAGTCAGCCGCTGCTTTAGCAATGACGTTCTTTACCTTTCGTGTCCTGATCGTTGACCTCACCTGTGCGGTGCATCATGGGAACTGACACAGTGTAGGATCGGGTCACGAGGAACACCCGGTTGTCCACCATCTTGTGGTGAAACTTTTCGTCCCAGTGAGCTGTGAGGACAAAACAATCAAACGTCATTCATATGGATTAAGGTTTATTATTAAGGTTTCTGAGGAAAATAGAACCCTTACGTTTGAAGAACATGGCGTTGATGATCAAAGCTCCGTCTGTGTTCTTCACGTCCTTGGTCACCTCTGGAAGCTTGCCGTCGGTGGAGTTGGAAGCCCATTGGTTGATGGAGTTGATGGCACTTCTCTTGTCTCTGAAGTTGATTTTGGAATGGTCGTACTTGTAGTGCTTCTTACTGTTCTTCACAAAGTCGTCGGTGAAGGAGACGGAGCTGGGGCCGTAGAGACGGCTGTTGATTTTCCAGGTGACGTTGCGGACCTCGGGGTTGCTGACCTCATCCAGCAGCTCAGACAGGCCCGTGTGCAGATGCTCATCTTTCAGGGCATCGGCCTTCAGCACTGTCTTGACCTGTGAGGCGGTGGTGGACTTTCCACCGAGGGCCACCAGACCCAGCGAGGAGGCCACGACCACGGGGGAGATCAGGATGTTGTCCAGGTCCTTCTCCTTGGCCAGGTTCTGGTACAGACTGAAGGCGAGCTGGGAGCTGGTTTCAGCCAGCGAGGAGGCGTGGCTGCTCAGCTTCTTCTTCTGCTCCGCCGAGGAGGTCACCGCCAAGAGGCACAGCGCGGCGAGCTTGATCAGCCACATCCCTGCTTCGTCTCTGAATGGAAGTCTGCATGAGGAGAAACATGGACTCATCAACAGCGCGGACATGACGCTCTCAGATCAGTGATATGGGTTTGTCAGTGCTGCTGGCCTGGCTTTCTTTCTTTCTTTCTTTTCTTTCAGTTCGACCTCGTTAGTGTTGTTTTTTCTCATTAGGGACGGCACAGCGTTGAGGGAGAGAATGGGGTTGATTTTTAATCTGCATCATGTGACCTGCAGAAGTCAGAGGGCGGGGGCGGGCCGAATGGGGGGGGGGGTGTTTTGGGTCTGCGGGACGTGGCAGATCGGTCCTGCAGATGTAGGAATGTTAATTCCGTCAGAGGTCTGATCTGAGATAACGACGGCGTGAGGCAGCACGTCCCGCCGCTCGCTGAGGGAGCGAAAGCTCAGCCGGGGTGACAGCGCGAGACAGGGGGGCATCAGCAGTGTTTGGTTGTTTTATCGGCTTTGGCTGTATGTTTTTACCCATCGACTGTAAGCTTTTCATAGTGAAGTCAAGAATTTCAATTTTCATTCTGAAAAACAAGAGGTGCATGATGGGTAATCTACAGAACATATACAGATCACAGTCACACAACAGGATCAGCTGACCTCTGGTCGGCCTCTTTGACCTCCACACGTTATTCTGATTGTTCTCAAAGTGTTTCATGCAAACCTCATGCACAAACAGGAAAGGAAACGCTGGCTCCTCGCTATTGGCCGCACGGTCTGGAGGGAGGGGGGGGGACTTCTGACCAATCAAAAGTTGCCATGCTGGAACAATCACAGGGTTCCAGAGAGAAGAACGTTCAGAGGCAGCAGAACCACACCCTGAATTTAATCTCTAAGAGCTGATCGAGTCAGTTCATCTGGATTAGTATGAAAGTCAGAAACGTGGACGTCGCTGACTTTGTGGAATTAATTACAATTTACATTTTAAAGAAGCATGCACCATCAGAACATGTGAACCCTGCCCTCCTCTCGAATGTGATGAGAAAGTCACAGCATGCAGACCAAACGTAAAGCAGACATGATCTTCAGAGAGGTGAGTGCAGTCCATCCCTCCTGCAGAGCAGACTGTGAGTGAGGTTTGAGGTTAGAGGATCAGATCCACTGCATGCAGGTCATCAGGCTGAGGACTCGTCCCTGCAGAAACCTAAATGTGAAGGTGGCTGAGTCCTTACCTTCCACAGCGTCCGGCCGGCTCTCTGGACTCTCGCTCCTCGTCTCGACGCTGACGTGGTGCAGACCGCTGGATCCTGCTGGATTTATACAGCCTGGGAAGAAAGTTCTAGAATGAGAGGGGGAATATTCAAATGAGGCCGTCTCTTTTTCAGGGATACTTGAGTAAAAGACCTCCCCCTGGATCGAGTGACCACAGTTCAGAAGAGTCTGCGAGGTCCTAACACCCCTTCTGATCTTCAAACATCCTGCAGATGTAGTTTAAGAGGAATTTGCATTAAAATAAGAAGAAATCAGGGTTGATTTTTAATAAAACACGGTTTTGTTTTGTTTTATCTGCAGCACAAAGCTGCTGAACGTGTGAAATTCAGACATTTACATTTAGTTATTTAGAAGATGCTTTTATTCAAAGCGACTTACAAATGAGAACAACATGTCAGAAGTACACTGTAAATCATCAAACCTGATTGTTATTTGATGCTACACTCCCCCCCCCCCTTTTTTTAATTTTTTTTTACAACAGGTATTTGTTAAAAAGATGCGTCTTCAGTAGTTTCTTAAAAATGTTTAGTGTTTCTGCCTTATAAACAGAGTTGGGAAGATCATTTTGCAGTGGAGAACGCCACGGAGTGAGAATTAGACCTTAAATTAGAAATCTTAAATCAAAACCCCCTCCAGGTTTTTAAATGTTCTCACTTTATTTTTGCTTTGCTGAGGCCACACCAACATCAGTGTGATATTATGATTATTATTATTATTATTATTATTATTATTATCATCATTATTATTATTATTATTATCATTGGGATCTGTATCATTTTAAGTCTGGATGTTGGACATTCGTGTAATGCAGGATGTTTCTTTCTTCATGCTGAGGCTTGCACTTCCAAACTTCTCCACCCCCCCCCCTCCCCCCCCCGTGCCACGTTGCACAGAGAGCTTGCAGGCGTCCGCAGCTGTGGGTGGGGGTGCACCGAAAAACTCACATAAAATCCTGCCTCACAACAAGCGTGTAATTGTTGGGTATATTTTAGAAGCTTTTCAGTCTGATGGTGTGTAATTTTCTGCCTTCCTCAATCACAGCACACCCTCAGGTTTATAATCAGAGTCTCTCCAGCGTTATTTTACATTTATAAAACATTATTCAGAAGAACAGCAGATATATCTGACTCCACTGAGACACACTGCACACAGAAAGAGCCCCACTTTAAGGCTTTCTTCTGTATTTCATTTGAATTTCTGAGCCGCACCGTGGGGGGGGGGGGGTGTTTTGTCGACCCGTATGGATGGATGGATGTTTATCTCCAAAAAGCTGCTGCTGTCTCCACTGAAGTTTGCAGAACACAGACAGGAGAAAGAATGTCCTGCAGCCGAGTAAACCAGCTTTTGTTTCTTCAGCTTTAGTCGGCTCCTCTCAACCCCCGACATGATGCCACGTCAGTCAGAGACCCCCCACCTCCTCTGGGTTCTGTCCTCCAGTTAAACAGAGGAATTCCTCATTCACTAGAGAACACCACAGCAGATTTCAGAGAGGGTTCTGGAAACCCGGACAGAACCGACTGTCAGGACGGAGTGCATCATCGCTCCAGAACTTTGACCTTAAAGCCCAGATCAGACTCACCACACACAGCTTCCACACACCCGTCTGCAGAACCACTTCATTCAGAAATTTACTTTAACTGTTTCTTCTAAATGCTTTAAATTGATGCTTTTATTACGAAACATTCTTTTCCTGTCTGTTGTGTAAATGAATGATGATCTTTAAATACACTGAATGTTAATGTTCTTTTTAGTTTTACATCTTTTTTGTTTTTTTCTTTTTTTTGCTTTTGCTTCTTTAACTCGTTTGAGGAAACGAAATGTCTTTTATTGTTTTGTTTTCTCGTCTTTAGCTCATTAAATCTGTGTATGTATCTGCTCAGAGCTGCCTTCTGGATTTTGCCAAATGAGCAGCAGCAGAGCCACGTTACTCTGTCTAAAGAAAGAAAAGCTGCTCTGCCTGTGTGTGTGTGTGTGTGTGTGTGTGTGTGTGTGTGTGTGTGTGTCTGTGTGTGTGTGTGTCTGTGTGTGTGTGTGTGTGTGTGTGTCTGTGTGTGTGTGTGTGTGTGTGAGGGAGCATTGAGTGAACTACATGATGTAAGACATGAGCAACGTTACGGTGGATTATCTGCTGATGTAACTCTGCTGCTCAGTTTCAGTATTTGAGTTTCAGAGTTTTTCTGGACATGGAGCAGCTCCCGTCACAAACGTGGCACACATTGTCATCGTTAAAGTCAGATGTTAATTGAGTTGATTGATATTCTGTGTGGTTTGGTGAGAGGTGACGCTCAGTTGAATGTGAAAGAGATGGGATAGGAAGCAAATCTCACACCACAGCACCAGATCCATCCGGGGGATACATAACTGATACACGTTGGTAAATAAGTCTTTTAATGGTTTTACAGAAAATAAATCAGAAAAATGACAATTTAAAGAATTGTTTGGGGGGGGGGGGGTCCCTTTTAATGACATGTTGCTTTTATAAAACTATAAAACCAGTGTTTCAAAGTTACACCGTCCATTGTGCAAAATATTAAAATTAACTAGTTACCAAAAACTCTGGAAGTCATGCAGCAGAGTCCAGAGAACTCTGAGTTTTAAGCAGCGTGGAAATACTCAGGTAAAGTTCAGGAGCTGAGCTCGTGTACAGACACATCAGGGGTGGACATTAAACGGTCAGAGATATCCCTCAGATAACATTCAGTCAATTTAAAAGTCTTGGTAATGCGTCAGGTTTGTGAGATTTCAGATGTAAATGATTATTTATTATCATATAAAAAAATAATACTGCAAATCTATAACATCAGACACACAGTACACAATCAGGACCCATCACTGTGGAATTCATCCTGTGGAATTCATTCATTCATTCATTATCTCCCACTTTATCCTCTATTAGGGTCGCGGTGGGGTTCCCCATGCCCATCCAGGGGAGAACGTCTCGGGCGCTGGGCAGATACACCCAGGACAGGGCGCCAATCCATCACTGGGTACACACTCACTCACACAGACACACTCTATATGGGGCAATTTAGAGAACTCAATTAACTTGATCCATGTTTTTGGACTGTGGGAGGAAACCGGAGAACCCGGAGGAAACCCACGCGGACACGGGGAGAACATGGAAACTCCACCCAGTTGGGGATTCGAACCGGGAATCCCTAGCGCTGAGAGGAGAACGTGCTAAACCACTAATCCACCGTGCCGCTCCTGTGGAATTAAAACACATAATGATCAGATATTTAAACGACCATGTTAAAAGTTTTAAAGTTTTAATGTTATTTTACGATTTTACTCACTAGGTGGCGCCAAAGCGCAATAACATCAGGTGGACAGTACGCTGCTCTTAAAGTGATTTTAATTCTTAATACTGAAACACTTCCATCAGAGTTTTGTACTTCTGTCATTCGTTCTAGATATTTTTCAGTAAATAAAACATTAATACAATCAATGCCCGTGGATTCATTAACGTTCCATTTCTTTTGCATAATGTAATGAACAATTTTACTGAACTACAAATCTGAATATGTCCTCCTGACCCTGCTGTATCCAGGTTCCAGCGCTGACCTCTGGTCTGGTCATCTTTGCACTGCTTCATGCAGTTTGTGCCTCATGTGTAGACAGTTATCTACAGTCTCTAAGATGCGCTCTAATATTTAAACACTAGATGGCAGTGTTGCATACCAAATTATAATTGTGTAAAAAACGATGTAAAAGCAGTCAGTCTGACAGCAGTGAGCTTCGTTCTACAGTAAGGTCAGATTGAGGTAATTAATTAAAAAGAAAAACACCGAATGCTGAGAAAGAAAGCTGTTTCATGACCTGAAGGTTGATGGTCCCTTCAGTCTGTAACCTGCTGAATATTATGGAACCCTTTGGCCCCTCACTGAGGTCCCCTGCACAGCAA